>JAWQUT010000021.1:306869-318952 GCA_033807755.1 Ellobium chinense | reverse complement strand
AAGGGGAGAAAGGAGGAGGGGGAGGATGGGATTTATGGAGGAAAACGTCTGGGTAATTTCTAGAAAATTAAACTTGTGACAAGACCTGGAAAAGCAATAAAAAACATACATTCATACTATTATTAATGATATTAAATAAGATGGTAGGTCCTGTTTTCGGTATTAAAATTGGTGTATCATAACTTCCGTTCGAACAGCAGAAAATTAAGAGAAATAAGCCAGGATCGCAGGAAGGGGAAGGGATGAGGTGGTGACACACATGCTGTAATATGAGTTCAAAAAATGAATCGGTCTTCCAAGAAGGTGAGTGATTTGTATATAGGAGTTGGGGGAAGGGAAGAGGATGTCAAAAGTGACACTGACTCAATGCCAGGGATTTCACTGCGACACAGTGAAGTCAGGAAGAGACAGATACTGCACTGACATAAGCAGCTTGTCTCAACAGACATAACTGAATACTAGCAAATCCGCTCTGCTGGGGTAAAAATACATTCTGACATAGGTAAAGGTAAGGTATCGTAATAATATGATCGTTTGACATGGCTCGTTAGAGCATGACAAAGAAAGAAAGGGGGGGCGGAGGGGGTGATAAGACGGGTCAGATACTTCGCAGTTGAGATTACTGTAGGTATGAAGATCGCAATTTATGTTTCACTGGTGGCTATATTAGCATTTTGACTCGCCCCATTTTTATTAGTGTGTAGTGAGTCAAATGATCTTGCACAGGCATTCTTTCATTCTTTGCTTTAAAAAAAAAGTGACTCAAAGAAACATACACCAAGACCAATTAATTCGATTTCAAGCTTTCTGGGCAGGACAAAGATTTAAGGCCTGTTCACCCGGTGAATACGGTGACCTTTCACCTGTAGCAACAACCAGGAAATTATAAATGAGTGATAAGACATACAATAGTCCAAGTCTATAAGCACCCCCAACCTTTCAGCGCTGTTTAACGCTTGTAGCACTAGAGCTGAATTTAAGTGCTTAATTACAGTACTGTCTGCAGATGATGCGGATGACGGTTTCAGTCGTCACTCCTTGCACAACCGAAAGAAGCTCAAGCCGGACTAGCTCGGCTGGTATCAAAGAGGTCAGGTGACACCAGGCCTAGCGAAGCAAAATAACATGGCGTAATCAGCTGACGCAGAATAAAGCTTTTGCCGTACTTTATTCGTAGTGTTAAAACAGTTATAATGAAATCAAGGCCTTCCCCTCCCCAAGGCCAGTTTATGATTAATAGAAACTATATGTGAGCAGTCAGGAAGTGTGTTAGGGTCACGGGTGAACATTAGGCTCGCACGTGGAAGTTAAGGACATATTCAGGCAGCAGTTATTTAAGAAATAAACTGCTGTGAAGTTAGCGCCCCTGTGGTGTTAGGTTATACGTTCAGACTTGCAAGCTGAGAGACCCTGGTTCGATTCCTGGCAGGGGCATGAAACTTTCTGGTGTAGGTTTTTTTCGCCCTTTCTTCTCAAAATTGATAATTCACAGTAATTTGGTAAAATCCCTAGTGACACTTCCCTAAAATAATACGTACCATCGAAAAAATTATCTGATTGAGCTCACATTCCTCCCCCTAAATAATAAAGAAGGAATACTATATGCCTTGCCACCCGGTTACACATATAAACTTGCATCCTTTCCGCTTAGTCCAAGTGGCATCTTCATACCTTTACCACACTGTACGTTGACATGATACAGGGTGCCCCTTTTTCTTATGCCTCTTTCTCACTTTTCTCTTAATCCGTTTATAGTGGGTCTAAACCCTATCTCTCCCTCCTGAGGAGGCTTCAGCTATGGTGTATCCCAGCATCTCCAAAGGCAGGATAGGAGAGGGACGGAGAAGGGAAGGGGTGGGGGAAGGATGGGTAAAAAGTTAAAGCTGATATTGAAGGACGGGCTCATTGAACTGAATCAGTGTAAACAGCAGTCCTGTATGTCTTTGTCTCTTTATGTTTATCAGTGAGTGAGTGAGTGAGTGAGTGAGTGAGTGAGTGAGTGAGTGAGTGAGTGAGTGAGTCAGTCAGTCAGTCAGTCATTGTCTGTCTGTTTGTCTGTCTGTCCGTCTGTCTGTCTGTCTGTCTGTCTGTCTGTCTGTCTGTCTGTCTGTCTGTCCGTCTGTCTGTCCATTGAAATGTAAGTCTATTCCCTTCATCCCCACCCCAACTACCCAGATATATTATGAGACAAGGAAGGCTCATATCAAGCGAACTGACTGGCCCCTTCCTGAACACGCCTATTCTAATTGGGGCTGAATGGACTTCTTGATAACAGGATGTCACAACCTACTGGAGTGCCGAGAAAGATAAAGACCCATAACTTTAATACCACGATCTATAAATCACTTCCTGGATGAACCAGCAAAATGGTGCAAAGATAAACTGCGAGTAATATACGTGTAAGAGGTTATCTAATTATTTCTCAGACGAGGAAGTAACGCAATAAAAACATGCACCTTCACAACTATTGAATGTTGCCAAGCCTATTTCTTGTCCAAAAAAAAAAAAAAGGCAGGAAGATATCAGTGATAATAGTTAATATTAATAATCATTTTTTTAACAGTCTATATTCATCCAAATTTCTGTTGGAATTGAAAGTACATAGACCATGACGGGCAGATTTGAAAGAAACACAACAAAAAACGGTGGCTTAAAAGTGTTTAATTACTTTAATAATTTTTTTTTATACTTGTATCTTTGCACTCTGTATCTCCGTAATTCTTTCAACAGACCTGCAACACAGCCGTGTCACGACTTCAAAATTAAAACTGTTTGTACAAAATCAGGAAAGGGCGCCCAATAACCCGCAGAGATATTTTAAATTTGTGAGCAGCTATTCGGCACAATATCTGCTAAGGACAGGTTTTTTATTTGGAAATTGAGCTCTTAAGTGTGGAGTTTCCAGGCAAAGCGCAACACGGGGGTTCTATTGATGACAATCGAGTGGCCTGTGTCCAGTTTTGAGGACAAGCGTTCTCAAAATGTTCTTCTGCTGTTAAATATGTGTCTGTGTCAATAAGCGAGCAAGCAACAATTTATAAAAATGTAAGTTGAGAAGTATCAAATTTGAACAGACAGCTACAATCAAAAGGTTGTTTGGGCAACGTAGTTATATCAGGATGAAAGACGGAACTATGTGGGAAGGGAATTTCAGTAATATGAAATTTTGCAAGGTAGTTTGACTTCCCGAGGCAACCTGTATTATAATGATAAGCCACAAAGTTTGGTGCATATTCTCTTAAAACCAGGTCCATCATTCTCGACCCAATGGACGAATGAAATTACTTTTTTATCTACATTTTTGCTTTGACTTAACTACCCTCCCCTCCAAAAGCGAACACATGTAGTTCCTAAACTTGACCACAGTACCAATTGTCTGGGAATAATAATAATTAATACTTCACATTCTCTCTCCTCCCCCAGAAACGCAAACATATAATTCTAAAAATATGAGTTCAGAAGCGCTAAGCATATCAAGTTCAATGGACTAGTTAGAAAGATAAGAGTGTACCCATTTCTTCATGTCTGAGCAGCGAATTATACCAAGAGGAAAGATAGAACAATATAGGAAGGAAATTCCAGTAGGCTTAAAATGAAATTTTACAAGACAGTATGCCCTCTTGTTTTATGGCTTCCTGCAATACAATGACTGGCCTCAGTGTTTGATGCACATTTTCGGAAAACCAAGTTTAAGTCCTACCATCATTGACTCACTGAGCGACAGAACATTCCTTTCTGCATACGTGCGCTGACTTAATCCTCCCGCCCCCCCTTCCCCCATACCCTCCTTACAAAGCTAACCAATGTATTTACATAACCTGATATTGTACCAATCATCAGAGAATACTTAATACTCCCACATTCCCCCTTCTTTCCAGAAACACATACATAAACTTAATATGCCCAGTAGCCAAGACGAGAAGCCAGTACATAACATTCAGCCTAATGACACTACCAGTACAAACTGGGCGATGAGGCAATGCTTTCTTCTCTATTTCAGCCCACTCAACATGATCAATGAAAACTATTCTCAAACGAATTAACAGGACCTGACTCCAGGATCAAGCAGTCTTGCTCTACAAATGACACATTTTTATCGATCTACAGCATAGGAATATTAGTTGCCCTATAACAAAAGATTAAATCATAGAGGTGCCAGCTGTGTGGAGTCAGCAGGTAATTAATTTTTACATCAGCAGGGAGTTTAACACGTTCAGTACGAGTGATCTCATGTTCTGCAAGTTGGAGTTTTTCTGAGGGGGCAGAGAAAGGATGTTTCTGGAGAATTTGTGGTTTTGGGGGAAAAGAGGGAGATAAACAGGCTTCCAATTATTGGAAATGAAAAAAACAGTGGCTATACGAAACCCTAATCCTTGGGAACTTGCTCATTAGCGATGGGATCTCTTACCGTGCTAGGAATTACATCAAACTCTACATGTTGAACACCACTACTAACCGTGCATTCAGCACCGATGCACTAATGCAGGAGCTGCCATCGTTAATACGCAAGCTCTCCAACATTTCTGCCGGCTTTCGATGCTTGTTTTTTTTTCTCTTAACCTGTCAGAAATATTCTCTCTGATGTATCTCACTACTCTTAAAATCAAATATACATGCAGTACTGACAAGGATTATGTAAGAAGGGATTAGGTGCAAAGAGATTACACATAGGGGTTATTGCCACTGTCTAGAGAGCAAACTCAAAACAAAGATGTTCCTCGAAACGGAGTGTGCAAGCCATCATATGGGAAAGAATAGAGAACATACAAACAATCCATATGGTCATATTCAGGTCATACATGCTGTTCTTCAGCATTAAATACAGGGTCAAGATTTAGTTCTACGGAGACTGTGAGGACACTTATCATCTATTAGGCATTGAAGACTTTAGGAGCCCACGACTATTCAATGAACCTCCCAATACTTATTGGACCTGTGAGACTTTTGGAGCCCGTGATAAGGTCTGTGAAGTTTGTGTTGGCCTTTGAAAGGATTGGGGAGCTAGCTACCATGGGCGGCTCCTGATCCCCCAAAGCTATGCGTGCAATCTCCTCCTCCACATTTGTTTTTCAAATCACAAAATAATTCTAAAGATCTATATCAGAGCCACTGCTCTTGCTCTAAATAACTATAAAAAGACACATGGCTGTATTATGAGCACAGCGTATAAGCTGAAAGACAAAAGATTTGCAAAGAATAAAGCACGATAAGTGTGGAATATCTACGGAAATTAGTGACTATGGCAAGTATTGAAACTGCATCCTTGACCATACCTCTGACGCTCATCTTTTGAATGATCTTGCCATAATATCATCTCATAAGCACAGGTCAAGGTCATCAGTCTTTCTAATTAACAAATTATGACACTCCATAAAATGACAGCTTCACCCCATGTGACCGAAAGTTTCATGGTCATAATATTATAATTCCCAGCATCGTATTGTTACCTGATAATTTTATAAAAGCTTGCCATCTTAGTGACTTATAACCCATGCATGAAAATCATAGACAGATCATACATCTGAAGAAAATTATTACCTTTCAATTATCGGAGGATGGCTTGTATTACTTGATAAAAACTTGGCAGTGACGCGCCCCTTCAAGTGTTGCCTAGGGCACGTGCCATAGCTGCTATACTCTAGATACACCACTGCACACAGTCATGCATACAGCTTTATCTGTGCACACATTCATTCGAAAATTGAAGCCATTCTCTTCCCTCCTAAACGTCCCAAATTTTACATCATGTCTTTTGGCATAACCACTTCCTCAACCCCTTCCCCACCCTTTCAGCCCCAAACCTCTAGCCCATGCAATGTGATAAAGGTTGAAAAGGCAGGAATCGGTCAAGCTGGGGGTTTAAAGCAATGTTAAAATTAATGGGGAAAACATTCCATAACTCGCTCTGGAGGTATGAAGATGCCAATGTTTTTTTCGCTGTTCGCTATATTATAAGGTTTTAAACTTCTCGTTGACTTGTCAAGGGGTCCCATTCCAAAATACTTTCCAAAAATGTTGTTTAGCTCTTCTTCCGAATTTTGATACAAAGAAAAATGCCCCTAAACCAATTAGAATTTGAGAACTTAGGCAGTGAAGCAGGCTACCTAATATGTTGGGCCTTTTCACTCAGTAAACAAGGTAACCTTATCCACTTAGCAACAACCACAAATTTTATACTTGAGTGGTTAATCCTCACCTATTCTGAGTCTACAGATGTATTTGCACCTATCTAAGCCTTTAAAATTCAAATCCAACCCCCTTTCCCTCCTCTCAGTGACCTGTTTTCTGATTTTATAAGGACTATTTAAAATGGCATATCTTTATGCCAGGTGCTATTGGCATCTTCATACCTGGAGAATAGAACAGTAAGAGGAAGGAAAGGAAGGAAAGAGGAATACAGCACTTCACAATCAGTATATCATCTGATGAAGGTAATGCTGGAGAGCACTGGGTAAAATTCAGACTTGTGACGTGCACAAGGACAAACAAGATGACTGCTCTCCAAAGAATTCGTATATTACATAGGCTACACAAGTGATTAAATAAGCGCATTTCGCTGGATTGAGATAAAATCTGTCAAGTTCCAGCTGTGCAGCTGATCATTCGGAGCAAAGGGCAGACACTGACGTTATCGCTACATTATATTATGTATTATGTAAAAGGCCAAAAACGTTGATCTGTATAATTTTGAATGATTTTAATCTCTGTTAATAATGTTTGCAGGAGCCTAATTGGTCCAGAATCCAAAACTAGTCCTGGAGTCAATAACAGCGAGGAATACAATCTTCCAAACTTGGATGGATTGTTTAGGAGTAATTGCCTAACCTGAAACCACATCGCAAAATTTATTGGTGAAATGCAGTACCAAATTTGTAAAGAAAAATATTTGTTGCAAGCACAGTGTTTTCCAATGGCTTCGGCGGGTTTCATTTGTAAGGGCCTGTGGTCTGCAAACGAGGGCCAAATTCTTAACCCCTTGCAATCTACATTAAAATTGTATGGAATTTAACTGAAGGACCCCCACTGTAGACAGCATACATGTATTTTGAGCATAGTGGTGGCCCCAGATTTACGGACTAGTCTTGGCCATCTCATTAAGTTCCTGTGGTTCGTGGAGAAAAAAAAATTTAATGACTCAAAGAGGCTTTGACAAATTGGCTTCTACAGCTTAATGTGAACAGTTGGAATGTGTGCCAAAGGCACGGGGGAGAATTGGTTCACACACTGGGGTTAGGGAAAAGTTCTGGGCTTATGATATTAAGATTAATTCGCTTTGAAGTAAGTGTCTCCCTAGCAGAAATTTAGTGACTCAACTTGCAAGGTAAGGGGCCCCGATTCAGTGTCTGGCAATGGAAAAAAACATTTAGTAGCTTTGGGTGACTTTCAGCATTCGCTCAGAACTGATCTTTCAAAGTGGTCTGGAAAAATTTCTAACGGCACACTTTCCATATAATTTTTAAGAGTATAATATCAGTGTGATGAACCAGCGACCCAGCGACACCAAAGGGTTACTGGTTATGATAGAATGGGATTTGATAAAAGCA
The DNA here is from genome assembly GCA_033807755.1 of Ellobium chinense. Taxonomy (NCBI): domain Eukaryota; kingdom Metazoa; phylum Mollusca; class Gastropoda; order Ellobiida; family Ellobiidae; genus Ellobium; species Ellobium chinense. The sequence goes on along the minus strand of JAWQUT010000021.1, from coordinate 311,408 downwards.
GTAATTCTCTCACCTTTCCTCCTCAAACTTCGAAATTATTCCTAATCTTAATAATACTTATCGCCATAATCACAACTTGTGTAAGACGGTTCAGAGAAAATAAACACTGGTGAATTAAAATAATTACAAGCCTCGAAATTTCGGAGAAATAAATTTGCATAATCATGTCTCTTCCTCTAAACTAGACTCTACTGAAGATTCACTGGCGCATCCTTTTTTTTGCTCTTTCTTCCCATAAAATCAAAACCACCACCACTACCACCACCACCACAACAACAACAGGGTAATGAATTAACAGGGAGATTAACGTGGGAGATTTGTGTCTTATTTTGTATCAAGAATTAAAATATAAAACTGCTAATCGACAGCAAATGAGGGAGAATAAAAAAGACTCCTTACTGATACAGTAAAAGTTTATCTTAAGGAATATTGTCAACATAGGTTACATATTAAAAGCCCCCCAAAAATGCACTCCTTAAAAATAAAAAAAAGCATTTATTTGCCTTGCGTGTAAACAGAACTACCCAGCATTTATTTGNGGGAGATTTGTGTCTTATTTTGTATCAAGAATTAAAATATAAAACTGCTAATCGACAGCAAATGAGGGAGAATAAAAAAGACTCCTTACTGATACAGTAAAAGTTTATCTTAAGGAATATTGTCAACATAGGTTACATATTAAAAGCCCCCCAAAAATGCACTCCTTAAAAATAAAAAAAAGCATTTATTTGCCTTGCGTGTAAACAGAATTACCCAGCATTTATTTGACCCTCAAGCCGAAGAGATTTCACTTTTGAGAGTATTTATTTGTCAAGAATCTTTTCCACGGTAGGGCTTTTGTCATAAACTAGGTCATGAAATCTGGCAGATACGAAGCTTTTCCATAGCAGCTCTGGATCGTCCATTCAAGAGAGACTTACAGAGATAGGCAAATGGAGCGTGATCAAAAGTGTTGCTTAATGTGGGCAACTCAGTGTAACCTAATTACGCTCATGACAAATTCTGGCGTAACGTGGTAGAGCTGGTATTCATCAATGGCCTAGACTTGCAAACAGGCCTGGGCGCGTTCATCTGTGAGAAACTAAGGGGTAAGGGGGAGAAAAAGCATTATATTTTGTGCAAAGAAGCTGTAGAATGTAGACCAGACAGTCAAAGTTTCAGTGATTTATGAATACCAAGCCTTTTTAAATTTTTTTAGATAATGGGGTGCTGCATAGTATGAGAGCCAAGAAGGGCGTAAGTACCGTTATTCTTCAATAGTACGTGTATTCGTTGAACTGTATGACAAGGCCTTCATTGCCGCATGAAGAGTAGGTGTTTTGTTTAGCCCCGAAGTAACGAAAAGAGAAATTTAGGCTTAAGGGCCCCATGATTTCATTTACCACGACCACCGCCTCCCCCCCCAAACTCCATCTCTCCACCCTCCTTAAAAGCATTGCTTTAGGACCCCACCCTTATGTCTCTTTTGCCCTATTCTCTTCTTCTTTCTTCATCCCGTTTTTTTCTTCTTTCATTTGGGGGAGTGGATCTGTCTNGGGGCGCTCAGTGGGAGTGCAAGTGTCAGTTCTGATTCTATTTCCACCTTCCCTCTTCACTGCAGAGAAGTCAAGGATAGCAAATCGTTCCTGGAGCAAAGACATACTGCACCTGTGAATAACTTTCAACGCTATACGAGAACAAAAGGGGTATTTGGGCCAACAGTTGAAATAAAAAATGGACAAGGGAGAAGGCCAGACAATCACTTTGACTACCTCCTACAAACTTCACCCCAGTGACAAGGAACGAATCAGTGAAAAATTGCTGAAAACAATGTTTCCTTATTACACTTTGCATAATTGTGACACGTTTATGCAAACAAATCGAGACGACAGCTGTGGAGCAAAGATTGACTGACATAATGCATTATACAATGGATGGCAGGACGTCATGTGGAGCGGATGCACCATATCATAATTACATCAGTTACCACATAACAGTCTGAAGTGTACAATTTACACGTAAAGTAATGCGAATAATCTCTTTCTGAATGGATTGCAAGNGTGGGGGTGGGGAGGCCCTCTGTAACTGGAGGAAAAAAATAGACAAAGACACGAACACGGCCTCTCTGGATCCTTGAAAGATGTGGGGTCTTACTGGGTCCTTGAGAGGTGCAGGTCCTGGGGCAATTGCCTCACTTGTCCCTTCTTCAAAATGGCCTGATTATTGTTACAGCGATACACTTATATTGCCTGAAATAGACCCCTGGATTTTGTTTCTGACAGCCAAATCTACAGTACACTTGTGTTCATTATGACTCTATAAGGAAATATTTTCAATTAATGAAGTCGGAATAAGACAAGACATGTAGCTATTATTGAAGAGGTTATGGCTAGACTAGTTCTGTATCTTCCTAATTCATTATAAATAAACAAAGAAACAAAGAAACAAAGAAACAAACAAACATGCCTGCAGTGAGGATTGAACACCAAAACGTTGGTCCCCAAGCCCAGTGTTCTGACCACTGAGCTATGGAGACGTTGAGTTCACGACGCTTGCAAACTAGATTTTACTGCGTGACGAGTAGTATGTAACGCTACAATTGCTATTTTAGTCCATTCCTGTACTGTAGATAGCTGATTTGCTTCCTGGTACCAATTTATGCCTCGTAAATCACCATCAAACACACAACAATGCATACGAGCCATGCTAGTACACAAGATAACCCTGCAATTAATTCACACACACACACTAAGATAAATCACACAAGCCCACCGGGGCCGGGGTCGACCATAGACCATTATCAGTTATTGGGTATGTACAGCCATTCGGGCACCGCAAGCCACAACTCCACCTATCATTACTTCCGCTTTCACCTTTCCATTGTCAGAGGAATTATGATTGCTTGATTTGATACTGAACAGGAAAATGCAGAATGCTTGAGAAGTGATGGTGAGGTAAATTAAATCTAAATAAATTCATCGAACAGTACACGAAGAAACACAGAAGATGAATAGAGAATAGAGATTGAAGAATACAGTCATCTGACGGGGACCGATCTAAGACCTCCCGAATACCACTCGGGCGCTTTGTCGCCTGAGCCATCATCCAGACAGCAGAATGTAGTCACATATCGGAGTTATTCAGCCAGAACACCTGAATTCTCGAGCTCAGAATAATACATAGAAAACTTGATATGATCTGTTATATTGGCTATTATTGGCAGATACATCCTTTGCCCTCTGAAGTGAGATTTGAATGTATTTCTTCTCTTCTTCTTCTTCTCTTCTCTTCTCTTCTCTTCTCTTCTTCTTCTCTTCTCTTCTTCTCTCTTCTCTTCTCTTCTCTTCTTCTTCTCTTCTCTTCTCTTCTCTTCTCTTCTCTTTTCTCTTCTCTTCTTCTTCTCTTCTCTTCTCCCCCTATCTTCCACACTATTACATTGCTTAAATCGGAAGTAGGCTTCACTGGACTTAACCAGTTAAGAACATACTATGCATGACAACCGTGACAATACATTAGATAAACCTGCAACTGACACCTACTACAAATAACCACACAGCATACGTGGGTCGATAATAATGCGAGTGACCTTGATATCAGTGCATTCATTATTTTTCCAACCTCTCTCGTACCGAGAACACTTCACGAGCAGCAGCTGTCGTCTGTCAATAATTGATCACATTAATTCAGGTTTGGCCTGTCATCCTCGTCGCTGTTCGATCCAGCAATGTCATGTGTTAATATCTGGGAGTGGAGATGACATCAGAGCATTTGTATGTACACCTAGGCCCCAGTATGAAAAGGGCAGCCGGAGAAAATCACAGCAGTGAGTCGAGGTGTTTTGTAACTGAGGTCATCCCATTAAATTCACCTTGGGGTTGGGTTATTTATTTTGGGTTATCGAAATATGGATACTAAATCCAGACTTAGACAAAAAAAAAGTTAAATACTCTTACTGATACAAAATTAGTTGAATGAATTTATATTGAGCTTGTACATGAGCAGTCAATTAGTAGTATAGTGGCAAAATTAAGCTGAAACAAACAAACATTAAGAAGAAATAATGAAGTTATGGAATATTTGAGCTTTTTCTCTCTCTTTCTTCTTCGCTTTCTCGTTCTCTCTTTCTTGTTCTCGCTCTCGTTCTCGTTCTTTCTTCTCTTCTCTTTTCTCTTCTCTTCTCTTCTCTTCTCTTCTCTTCTCTTCTCTTCTCTTCTCTTCTCTTCTCTTCTCTTTGACATAGCGCTTGCTTCTCAGCTCAGCCGAGTTTCAAAAGCAAGGAAATGAAGAATTTCAAACGAGTCAGCCCAAACCATGACAACCGACAGTGAAGTTATAACATAATTTAGTAGTTATAGTAATTTTATACTCCTTTCAGCCCTTAAAAATGAATCGCAAACCTGGAATCGACAATTTAGTAGCCCTAACCCAAGGTTGCTGAAATCCAATATTGTACTAGGTGGCTCAAATTCAAGATGGCTGATCCAATAATGTTTAGACACACACACACACACACACACACACACACACACACACACACACACACACACACACACACACACA
>JAWQUT010000021.1:264115-283519 GCA_033807755.1 Ellobium chinense | reverse complement strand
TGTATGAATACATGTTTAACAGTCTGTCTAGTTGGTCTGTTCTCTATGTATGAATAAATGTTTAACAGTCTGTCTAGTTGGTCTGTTCTCTTTATATGAATACATGTTTAACAGTCTGTCTAGTTGGTCTGTTCTCTTTGTATGAATACATGTTTAACAGTCTGTCTAGTTGGTCTGTTTTCTTTGTATGAATAAATGTTTAACAGTCTGTCTAGTTGGTCTGTTCTCTTTGTATGAATACATGTTTAACAGTCTGTCTAGTTGGTATGTTCTCTTTGTATGAATACATGTTTAACAGTCTGTCTAGCTGGTCTGTTCTCTTTGTATGAATACATGTTTAACAGTCTGTCTAGCTGGTCTTTTCTCTTTGTATAAATACATGTTTAACAGTCTGTCTAGCTGGTCTGTTCTCTTTGTATGAATACATGTTTAACAGTCTGTCTAGATGGTCTGTTCTCTTTGTATGAAGACATGTTTAACAGTCTGTCTAGTTGGTCTGTTCTCTATGAATACGTGTTTAACAGTCTGTCTACATGGTCTGTTCTCTATGAATACATGTACATGTTTAACCGTCTTTCTCGCCTCTTTGTCTTTCCATGGATACATGCGTTATGACAGTCTGTCTCTCCATGATAATGACCGCTTGTCTGTCCTTGAGCATGTCTCTGTCTCCACATACTCTTCCATCGGTTCACATACAGAGGTCTGCTTTTGCTGCCTGTTTGTCATTATTTTATCTGTCTGTCTGTCTGTCTGTCTGTCTGTCTGTCTGTCTGTCTGTCTGTCTGTCTGTCTGTCTGTCTGTCTGCCTGCCTGCCTGCCTGCCTGCCTGCCTGCCTGCCTGTCTGCCTGTCTGTCTTTCTGTCTGATTTTTCGGATGTCTAGTCTATAATCTCCGTCTCAGCGCGCCTGATCGCATTTTCGTCCGTCGAACTGTCTTCACAAGTGTTTTCCTGTATTCTTTAGTTCACAGAAAGTCCATATAATTTCCTTCTATTGTGCATGTCTTCTGGCCTGGTTACCTACAGCAACACCAGCACCAGCACCACCGCCACCATCACCACCATCACCACCATCATTACCACCACCACCACCACCACCATCACCACTACCACCATTACCACCACCACCACCACCAACAACAACAACAACTAGGTGCAGCCTCTCTCTATGCATTTCTCCAACTCACCTTTTCAGAACGTTTTTCCCCCACTTCACCATCTTTCAACCTTCTCCTGCCCTTAGGTCAAATCTTCCTTGTTTTTCTCTGCCTGTCCCATCCCTCATCGATCCCTGTAGATTGAAGAAGCCGTGGACAGGGACAATAAGCTTGAAATTGGAAATCAATCTGCATTAAGTATGAAGGGAGGTACTCGCCGAAGCAACAGCTATGTTGTGATATTGGGAGCGGAAATGAGCGGACATTGCCGAAGGGTGCCGAAGTTTAACGAGGCAAAGGGAGACAAGGCCAAGTGTCCGTGTGTGCCGCGACTGGACATCATTAGAACTCTCTTATGTAGACGGAGGCAAAGTCGACATCATTATCGTGATGTATGACAGGGAGATCGGAGCGGAAACTGGCGTATCCTGTATGGTTTACATGTTGAAGATACAGTGTTATCTTATACTGCAAGTCTGTCTGAACCCTGAAGGCAAAACCCTCGTGGCATGTACTATGAACTCACAGAGCATGCGCGGCGGCTGTTACTCTCAGCCAGCTTCGGATAAGAGTATCGTACACGCCATGGAGATATTAGAAAGCTTTAATTATAAAGTTCGGATCATAATGTGTCGTTATTGCAGAGGAAGGGACATGAGAATAATTAAGGTTTTTCCTCGGGTTATGATCATATAATATTGTACATCTGATTCTATAATCTAGTATGTAACGTCCAATATGATCGTAACACTAAGAAATGCTTATACGCATAAACATGAAAATGAACGCTATCTAATAATAAACTGCAGTTCATAATCTGCTGTCGTACTGTTTTGTAGGGTAAACAGAGAAATAAAATCAGCAGTGAAAGTGGCAAGAAAACATCGGACTTAATTAATAAGACACTAGTATCACATGTCAAGGGAAAAAAAATATGTTCTCAGACTTCTTTCCTTAAAAGTGCCCACGGTGAGCTTTGTTCTTTCTCTTCTCTTCTCTCACCCTACAAAAAAAAAAAANCTATAAAAAAAAAAAAAAAAGGTCGGGCTCTCGAGAGCTCAGCTTGCGGATTCCAGTGTTATAATTATCTCCATGGCATACCCTTATACTCAGCAGGACCATAAGATTTCGTCGTCTTTATAAATAAAGAGATTTACAAATATATACAGATCTAGGGCGTATTGATCCGTGTAGAAAAGCGGAAACGTTTGGAATTGAGATTCTCTATGAATTAATTTTTTAAAAAATATTTTATGGTCCAGCAGCTGAAAACAGGGTATTGAAAGTTCCAGAGAACGCGGTTTCTACGCACCACAAAAAAAGACACCATCTCCTTTGTCATGTGGATCTGTGATAGTGAAAAAAATGTGCGTAAAATGAAAGGCTGGAAAGAAGGTTCGTAATCTCTTGGTGCGCAACTTTGCTTTGCCCACTCTATTTTTGTAGTGTGCGTTCAGCCGACAACATCCTGCAATTCAGAGTTTCCGGGTAAATAAACTTGAAGTTAATATACCTATGTCTGGTAAGACTGAAACAATCGCCTCCTGTCTATGACCATCCGCCTATTTGCAATTTTTATTTTTTTAAATTTATAACATTTTTCAAAAGATAAGAAACATTGTAGAAGTCTGACTTAAAGCAATTCCGGTAACTGGCGCTGTTCGCTTAATCTCAGAATTTGAAATATTCTTGTGGAATTGCGATTAAGAACAGTTCACTATATCTGTCTTTCTTTCTATTTCCTCTATATATCCCCCCCCCCCNTTCCTCTTCTCTCTTTCTTTGATTTCATCTCTTTCTTTTCTCTCACTGCCTTTCTTCTCAAAAGTATCATCTGCCGCTACCACCACCAGCACATCTCAATCCAGCCAACCAATCAACCAACCAACCAACCAAACAACCACAAGCATTACCTATCAAAGATGATTTAAGCCCACGTCTTAAGAAAGAGTGCACAGGTTCACAGAAAGGCCAGTTCGGTCACTCACGCCCATCGGCTCCGGTCTCATTTATCAGTGCTCTTTGAAAATAGATACTTTCCTTTTTACCTTCCCTTTCTTTCATTTTTTTCTTTGACTTAAGCTTTCGCTCCTTCAGTTTTCTTTCCTCCTGTAGACTAGGCCTAATGGAATAATGTCGTATCTAACAAATCACGATATTTCTCAGGCGCGGTTATCGAAGTCGTAATTATTGTGTATAATTTTTTTTTGTTTAATTACATTTTTCAGAAGTTCAGAAACGTTGTATACAAACGTTAAAATTTGTATTCTTTGGCAGAGTTCCGCAATTTAGAATTCCACGGAGGCAGTCAATAATTTCGAGTTTTAAGATGTTTATATTCACTATTAAAAAAGAACCAAGAAAAAGATATCACTGAGGACCAATAATTTATAATTGGCATGAAATTATCGCACTAAACTTTACAAGTTGCAAGAACAATCTTTGACATAAAGATATTAACGTAAAGCTGGCTTGGTAAATGTATAAGATATCTTATTAATACCAGCAGTATTCAGAGGAAGATTATGTAATCTTCAGCACTTCATTAATCCTGAAGCAGTACGCAGTCGAGGACATTAATGATAGATCAACATGTTTTCTGATCTTCGACGAGTTCGTATTAATATATCAAGGAGCTTTACAAATGAGCATTACAACATTGAGGATGTTTCCAGTATGTGATGGAGTTCTGTAGGCGTCTGTGGCCGTCTGCATAATCCATAGGTTAGTTCACCTATTGCTTTAATTACGGTGAACACTGCTAATGCTTTGGGAGTGGTTAACGCAGAAGTGTTTTTTTTTGTTTCGGAAGAATCTAACTTCTGCGAATTTCGCAATTTGAGCTTGACCCTCGAACATTACTTCCCTCGAAAAAAAAATCCTTGTTTTTACAAGAGGTTAACTACTTCATGTAGTAATATACCGAAAAGGATTATATATACGGTCATTGGTCTAGACAGATGTTTTGGACAATTTAAGAAAAAATTTCGAAAATGCTTTTTTCTGATTTGCTAATCACAATTATTATTTGTCATTGATGTAGGTCGACCAATAGGAAAGGCGGACCTGACTCGCATCTTTTTTTTTTTAAGATTGTACTTACGACATTCTTCACCCCCTAAAAAAGTGCAAGTTCTGTTTTTCTCTTCGTGTGGCTAACCAGTCGCAGCGTCTTAGTTTCCTCGCTCCACCTTCTGTTTTGTGTGTTTTCTTGCATTTTTCACCCGGGACTGACCCAGGGTCAGCCTGCACAGAGGTTTGTCCTGAAACAAAGAGGCTTGACCTCTGCTTTCTCATGGCCGTCGAAGGCCAGCACGGAACCTCGTAAGGTCACGCTACTGTTTAGAAGTGTTTTTTTGTTCCTCAAAAGAGTTTGAAAGGGCTTTGTTCGCTAGCGTTTAATTTTCGGGATCCCTGCGTTATGGTTTTCGCATGTGTGTAATGAGCGTAGAGGTCTAGAATTGTCAGATGTGACAATGCGAACTGCCAATTAAAATATATGTGCCATAATGTTGGCACTAAAATCGCCAGTTTGACAATCCTCCTTGAACAGCTGATGGGAAAACATACTATAATCGATAATGTCCAAATAATGAAGAGTCCTAAATAGCATTTCCGTTTTCGGTATATTACTAGATGTAGTAGTAACCATTTTAACAAAAAAGAGGGATTTTTATTCGCGGGAAGTAATATTCGTCAAACTCAAATCGCAAAATTTGCGAAAATTTGATTCTTGCGAAACAAAAAAGAAAAAAAAACCACTTCTGTAAGGTATGATCGTTTACTCGGGAAGTCGAACACTTCAAAAACGTGAAATTATGAATCAGTCCTCTGACTTACAAGTTTGTGAAATCTTTGTGTAAGTTCTTAGTGGAGAAACAGATTTCCTCTCTCTTTCATCACATCCTGACATTTGTCTCAATCAGATTTAAGGTGTTAGAGAATCCCCTTCCCCTCCCTCTGCCCCACCACCCANNNNCCCCCCCCGACCATATTCCTGCTGTCTACGGACCTTTTCTACACTCCATCTTCCCCGTCACCTTTCGCCATTTACCTTACTCACCATCAAAGGTGCAACTCACCTTGATTTCGACCTGCTCTGTTTTCCTACTGTGCATGTTGTCTGTTGGTTTTTTGTTTTTTTTGTTTTTTTGGGGCGAGGAAGGGTGGGGATGGAGGAGACTTTTGGAAGGGTGCTGAAGTGGGGGTGGCAAATGGATTGGGATGCAAATGGAGATAAGAGGCGGAGGAAAAGTTAGAGATAGAGTGCAGTAGCACCAGCGGTAGCAGTTGTAATAATAGCAGTGGAAGTGGTATTGGTAGTAGTAGTAGTAGTAGTGGAAGTAGTAGTAGTAGTAGTAATAGTAGTGGTGGTAGTAATAGTAGTAGTAGTAGAAGTAGAAGGAGGAGGAGGAGAAGGACGATGCAGTAAAATTATTAGTAGTAGCAGCAGCAGCAGCAGCAGTAACAGTGGTAGTAGTTGTAGTAGTAGTTGTGGTAGTAGTAGCAGCAGTAATAATAGTAGTAGTAGTAATAGTAGTGCTGGCAGTAGTGGTAGCAGCAGCAGCAGCAGCAGCAGCAGCAGCAGCAACAGCAAAAGCAGCTGCGATAGTAAAAATAGTAGTTACAACTGTAATAGTAAGTATGTTGGTAGCACCAACAGCAGTAGTCTTTATACTGGTTGTGGAGGTATTTGTAATGATGGAAACAGTTATGCAAGCACCAACAGTAATGTTACAGTGTATGAAATCATAGCAGTAGCTGTGGTAGTGATTTTTTGTGTGTCCTTTGCAACAGGAACAGTATCAGTACTTGTAATGATAGCGGCAGCAGCTGTTACAGAAGCAGTAGTATCAGTGGTAATAGTAATTGCCATTGTATAACAGAAGTGGCAGAAGCAGTAGTGATAATAATATATGGTGAGGTCATTTGCGGACGGAGGGGAGGGAGGGTGTAGGCCCAATTGGGAAAAAAAGACAGTTATGCAGAGACATTGGAAAAAGACAGATCGAGTAGAATGAAAAAGAAATGGAACCTAAAGACTAAAAAATTGTAAACTAATTAATGGGCCTTGACTTGTTTAATATTTACTTTCCAGAATTAAATTTTTATTTAATTAAATGTTTGACACCCCCTCTCTCCTCCAATCCTTCTCAGCAATGCCACTTCAAGGGCACTCTGTGATTTGAGCTCGAGGAACTGAATTCAAAGATCCACACAAAATTATCAATCCAGTAATTGAACTCCACACATTTTTATTTATACGATCAGGACGCGGGCAGTTGCTAGTTTGTACCCAAGTAACACCTTCAATTTCGATCAAAGCCCTTGAATTTGTTGATTCAGATGTGGACAAGTGGTAAAATAAAGCCCTTGCTCACTTCTGTGTTTGGAAAGTAACAATGAGCTCAGCTGGATGAAAATGGCTGTAGAGGCGCTGACATGGAAATAATGATTGAGGACAGGAACATGAAAGCAAACTTGGATACAGAGAGGAGAAAAAAAAAGAGAGGGAGGAATGAATCAGATAAAGGCTACATAAAGAGAGAAATAAGAGTGGGAAGCTGAATCGAGCCCCCCTAGAAACCGCAAAGCGAATAATATATTGTAAGAGTGATGAATGAGGCTCTGGCAAAAGGGACGACGTATAAACTAGTGTAGTTAGTAGCACGCGCCACCCACGCTTCTAGTGCAGGCATTTCATTGGTTGAAGCAAAGCATCATGGAGTGGGGGTGTGAGAGGAACCAGATGCTACGAAAAAAAAAGATTGTTAAACTTCACAAAATGGTAAACTGCGCCTTGACCTAGCCACGTAAAATTGCGCGCAGGGCCATAATACTGTCATCACTCGCCTTCAATCCGAAAGACCCACACCGCAGGCTAAGACACTCCCTTTCAGATACATTCAGCTTCGCCGGATCGCAGTTTCTTGGTATCTGTTATTAAAAGAAGCTGCGATTTATCCAATGATCTATTAAAATTTATTATTATAAGATAACAAGTACTTAATCCCATTCGTTGAAAGGGACGGCGGGTGACTAAATTGCCAGCTCACGAATGGAAAAAAAAATCATGCAGCCACTTTTAAACCCCTTAACTAAAGGAAATGATGCGACTTACTCATTTCGGAAGTTTAACTTCAGTCTTGAAAAAGTGACGATTATGTCGTGGGTTAACCCCATAAACACAGGTGCTGAGTGTAATCCTTATCGCGTCCAAAAGTCAAACACTGCCGGAAAAAATTGCGGACGGCAAATCAAGAGAGAACAGTTAAAAAATTTAAGAATGGTTTAAAAGGGTGCAATAACTCCTTTTAAATCTGTGTTGACACAAAACAGTATGTTTCTGCGTACAAAATTTCACTGCATCTAGTGTGTGTGCCACATTCTTTTTTTTAGAAAACGACGTTGTACGTTTCAATTCCATCAACTTTATAAAGTGCAAATAATCAACATACAGTCAGCTGAAGAATGTCGCGATTAAAAGGCGGCTGTGGTTAATCGGAGCTGATTATATCTAAACAAATTACATTTTCTTTGGCGTCAAATCTATATTTCAGAGTTTGTAACCAAGGATCCTATTTATAACTAGGAAAAGGGGAGCTGCTATAGGAGTGGTGATTACAGCCCTGTTTGAGATTAGGATTAAGCTTTTAAATATAAACTCTGTAGATCAGTCAAATGAATGTCATACTTATACCAGATACACCAAGCAGGGCACTATCGTGTTAAAAGTATGAAGAGATCGCCATTACAGGAGATGATAAGACTTAGTATTTTGTTAAACTGAAATTATTTCTATGTCGCAAAAATAACTCAAGAACTCTCTGAAGAAAGAATAATAGGAGGTCTGGCAATCCTATTTTCTGTGAGCCTCAACGTTACAATATGTTCTTAAAAGACCAGGTCGGTGTAAAGAAGCAGAGGATGGGCAGTTGCCTTTTATTCTTCGTTTCTATAGGCGGACCTAATGACGCTTGTAACGTGGATTCGGACTGAACAAAGACCAACTGTTAACATTACAGCTTTTGAACAGCAAGGTGTCATGATTTTAAATCACTATGTCATATTACGGACTCTTTTCAAATGAGGATGAAGAAAGAGGAGGCGACGCCCGTTTGGGACGAAAACACGAAAGAATGGAAGTTTCGAATCAAAAGTTTCAAAAGTTGAGGGTCGCAAAAGCGCGTGCCGAAACGTTTGGGAAAGGAGTGGGTTTTCAAGGAGAGTCAATGGAAGGATGGGAGTTTGGGTTTGCAAGGGTTAAGCGTGTCTTCATATGGGGGATGAGAGAGCAGAAAGGGGGCGAGAAAACGAGCATATTATGCCGGCTGAAAAGATAGTGAATGGGTTGAGTGTGAAATAAGATGCAAAGAGGAGGGACTGTCATTAACCTAATCCGACGAGGGAGGATTAACCCCCTCTGGGCAGATTTTCTCCCCGTTTTCTAACAATGGCCCTGTCTAGATTTCTGAAGTCCACTGACCTCTGCCAGGGTCAGGGTAAAAAATATTAGCCAATTGTGACCAAAGGAGGCGCTGGTCTTTGACCTTCTGCTCCGCACCCCGCCCCGCCCTACGAAGGGAATGGTTGCAAGAAAGAAAGCGACGATAATACATGATGAAAATTTACATGTATGATGTGTATTGTTAAATGTGTTTGTGTTATATATGAGATGTATAACATTGTATGACATTGTAAAACAATTTCCCTACCGGGGAAATAAAGTGGTATTTTCATTTTTTTTTCCATTTTTTTCATAATAATAATATTATAATGATATTTGTAAGTCTCGTGTCCAGGCTTATGCTTGCTCACGAGACTTCACACTATTATTACCCCAGCAGACTTGATCACTTTGATTTGATGTTTTATTCGATCGGAAATGGATGGTTGTAGCATTATTTTTTCTCTATTGTTGTTGCTTGTTTAACTATTTTCGCTAAGGTTCTATAGAACTGTTTCAAACGTCCCAGTCTTGTATTCATTTGTCCCACTATTGCAGGGTTTTCTAAAGAAAAGTGTTGGGTACTTTAAGAAAACCTTTAATATAGCTACATAAAGACAATGGAAAGTCACGGTTATTATTTATAGTTCTTACAATAACATCATAAAGGTACGCAGATGCCAATGTTTTTTTCACAGTTGGCTATATAAGGTTTTACGCCTCTCATTAATTTATCCAGGGGTCCCATGCCAAAATACTTTCCAAACATGTTGTTTAGCTCTTCCTCCACATTTTGGTACAAAGAAAAATGGCCCTAAACCAATTAGACTTTGAGAACTTAGGCAGTAAAGCAGGCTACCTAACAGTTTAGGCCTTTTCACTCAGTGAACAGAGTAACCTTACCCACCTAGCAACAACCACAAAGTTTACACTTAAGTGACTAAACCTCACCTATTCTGAGTCTACATATGCATTTGCACCCATCCAAGCCTTTGAAATTCAAATCCAACCCCTCTCCCCCCCTCTCCATGGCCAGTTTTCTGATTTTATAGGGACTATTTAAAATTGCATATTTTTATGCCAGGTGCTATTGGCATCTTCCTACCTGAAGAGCGCCGTCATAGTAATAAAAAAGCCACGTCAATCATACTTTGGATCTCCTGGGTCCAACCATATAGTTTAGTTAAAACTGAAATGTGACGAAAATTAAAAACTGGTATTAAATTTGTGGCATTCAACCGGCACAGTGTATTTGCTGCAAATTTGCAAGAATTCCCCAGGGATGGTGTGAAAAGCAAAGCTTGGCAGATATCGTGCTAGACTAGTACACATAGGCTACTTGCTGACGTCTCCAAGATATTATCTACGTTAAGATGTTTGGCTTAAACTACCACTATAAGCATATGGCTGTTGATGTAGGCTTGCCGGTGGCAATTAAGTAATCGACAGACCATTTACCTTCTTCATTTGCACTTCCTACTACATCTGTCTGTCTGTCTGTCTGTCTGTCTGTCTGTCTGTCTGTCTGTCTGTCTGTCTCTGTTTCTTTCTCTCTTGGACTTTGTAATTCACCATCGTATTTTAAAAGTTGTTTAAGCCTCTGTGTTTAACTCACCATCCAATTTTACAACTTATTTTAGCCACTTTCCTCTCATTTTAACCCAATGACGGTAATCGGGGACCTCATGCTATGCAGTACGCGGGCCTGGGGAAGCACTGACAGTACAATCACGAAAATACACACTGTCACTGTCTTTCTGAGACTATAATTATTTACTGAGCTTCCCGAAGATCTCTAAACAGAACTTTGGTTTGAATTTCAAATTTGACAATTCAGTTTGCTCGACAGTAAGAATCTACTCTACCTACATTATTGTATTTATTTGGCTTAACTTGACTCTATAAGCACAACCAAGTTTCAACAGAAAGAAAAAAAGAGGAGAGTGACTGAAAGGAAAAAAAGGAAAAGTTGGAGAGGAAACAGACTAGCAAATAGAAAAATATAATGTTTGTACTTGATGTCATGTTTTTGTGTGTTCAGGGCAGAGCAGCAGGGCAGGTTTAAGGCGGGGTACATTGTATCTGTAGCGCGCACCCACGCGCAGCTCTTTCATTTCATGACTGAATGTTGGGGTCAATTGACATTCGCTATTCAGCACTCTTCAAAAAAGTTTGGCCAAGGTGGCCACTGTAACTGGGTCCATTCTAGGATTATTGTCTAGAAAAGTGTGCCAACCACCTCCAAAACAAAGAACATGGAGCAGCCACCACGTGGGTGTCAAAAACGTCCACTAAATGGCTTAGAACACAAGCCACCCTCTGCTCTCTGGATTTTACGAAAAAAAAAAATTAAAATCGAATAAGGACATTGGAGATAGCCCACAGCAATTTTGATCCGTTTTGTGTATGATTTTTATGAAGCTGGAACACAGGTTTAATAGAGAGGAACAAAATGGGGTCATCCATGGTGATGAAGGGCCGACCACTCCATTGTTCATCCATAATTAGTGCCCCTGCCAGATGTGTGTGTCCAGGTCTAATCTCGACGCCTGTCTTCCAGCATTCACCAGTGAACGTTGCAGCTTCCAAATTCTGGCTGAAGACAATGGTTGATGGCATGGCTAGTGGCGATAATTTCGTTACCGGCTTGGTTGACACAGAAAGACTGAATCATTATCATCATTTCGTCGTTGTCAATTTCATCATCATTATTATCATCTTCAGCAGCATCATTGATAACTGTTAAAAATGAAAGTTTCTCCGATATTGTCAGTAGAAAAAATTACTTTTAAAAGACTAGCATAGCAATGCCACAAAGATAAAATATTTTGGATAATAAGCTTTCAATAGGTATACATCATCATCATTACCATCATCATCAGTATCATCATCATCATCGTTGTCGTCATTATTGGTTATGAACCAGTCGTCGTCATTATCATCGTCGTCGTCATCATGTCGATATGAAATTTAGAAAAAAAAATGTTATCAGCGTGATTTATTCTATATGAGGGCTCAAATAAGGAACAAAATTTGTACTTTTCTAAAGCCTACTGACCCACTGTCGGGCAAAATAGACATAGTGTAATACAATGATCCAAATTTTGGACAGCAATACCACATTCAGTATTATCGTTATTGTCTTCTCCCTAACCATCAACAATAAAATCATCATAAATGAACAGACTTCATAACCGACAAATCGCAAGATAGCCTTATAGATTGCAGGAGCCTAGCTGATTAAAAAAAAATGGAGCAGAGTATAAAATCCGTCTTTTGGACAGATTGTGTAGAAATATAGCAAGAAAGTACACCGCGACAGTGGTGAAATTCAATTATGAATTTGTAAAAAAAAAAAAATAATGGTTGCAGGCAGTGTTTCCCAACTGCTGCAACGGATTTGATTTGTGCGGGCCTGTTATCTGCAAAAGAAGGCCAAATCTTTAACCCTTTTCATCGAAATTAAAATTATGAAAAATCTAAATGAAGGACCCCCACTGTAAACAGTATATAATTTGAACAAAGAGATGGCACCAGACACTGTCCTGCGAACTAGCCTTTGGCTATCTCGGAACGTTGCTGCGGTTCAAGGAGAAATTTTTAGTAAATGGCTCAAAGAAGCTTTTACAGTTGGGCTCCTGCAACCTATAGCCACCAATAATTGCACTTTGAAAGAACAGGGTGAATCTAGTTTATTCTTTCATACACAGAGATGCTGCCTGTAACCAAATTGCCCCACCTCCCCTCCAAAAAAAAAAAAAAAATTNAAAAAAAAAAAAAAAATTGAGATGATCTACAGTTCTCGTCACAGTTAACACTGTCAAGAATGATTGCTCGTTTCAATGACCATGCTAATTATAACTTTCACAAAGCCATCTTTCATTTTTCCTCTCCCTTGAACTTAGTCTCCTAGCAGTTAAAAGAGAAAGGAAAGAGAGATAGAAAAAAAAAACTGGACTCTTCCACAGAAAACAATAACACAGATTTAAATCTCATCCATCATACTAATAATCTGGCCCATGAAATAGGCACTTCCTATTCACTGGTTGAGTGGTATTGAATTAATGGACTGACTTTAATCATATCAGATTGTGCGCATTAAGAGATAAGTGTTGCCGGCCATAGTCCATCGCTCCCCCTCCCCCATATCTGTGTCCACTTCGGTGGGGGGAGGGAGGGGGAAGGGGGCTGGAGCCAGGAATAATAAATTGATGTCCGTCAATGTCCGGCAAAGGCGGGTAAGTTGGGGTAGCATGCAGCATCTAACAAAGACAGGGGGTGCTGTGGAGTGATATTATCTTTACTTAGATGACCGGCAGCTGCCCACAGGAGATAAGTGGTCAAGCATTGTTCTAAAGGTCATCTCTCGGCCTCTCGTGCCAACAGCGAAAGGAAGGAACTACAAAGCAAAGAAAAAAGAAAAGGATGGAACAAACGTAAACCCGCACGAGGCTAAACCGGACGCACGCTCGTTTGTTGTTTTTGGACACGTGAGTCTTTTTCCTTCTTCATCACTTTTCCCTTTTCTTCACTTCATACGCTTGCACACACACACACACACATACACACACACACACACACACACACACAAATACGTATACAGTGCGAGTAGCCTATAAACTCTCTTCAAACACTTCCATGCGTCTAAAACAGTCATAAAACAACGCTCTGGACATGCTTTTTGTTGAGATTGCAAGGCGCATGTCAAACGTGCGGATAGCGAGGTATAAGTTTATCGGATGTCCAGCCATTGTTCTCCAGTTCATCTCTGGACCTTTCAGGACGAAGTCTTCATAGCGTCCACAGGACCGCAACGTCCATCCGATATCTGGACGTCGTTCGCTCCGCATTGATGCATTGTCTCCGTCCAGGACTCGTGGTTGACCCTTTCTCCTGGAATTATCAGGCAAAAAAGATCTCAGTGCATAATGGCAGGCACGACCATCTATTTAAATTATAAAAACATACATCCCTATTCAACCTAACCCTCTGTCTATACTCCCATTATCCTTGCACGGTGCTCGCCAGAAGACACCGATGGTCAGATCCAAAGAAAACGTTGAACTCAATACCCTATTGTAAGATGCATACGGCTTCTATTTCATATCCCATCCCCAAAATTTTCTAAGACTAGCCTCATGCTGACCTTTATAAGGTCGGCAAGTTTATGATCTATCACTTACCAATTTTGAACTCCATCTTTTTTTTTTTTCTTTGCTCTCCATACTGCATTCCCCCCTCCCTTTTTTTACNNNNCCCCCCCAAAAAAAAAAAACCCAACAAAAAACCGCTCCTACCTTACCTTTTCTATCCTTCCATCAGTTGCACTTTGGACATGGTTCCCCGTATTCCTTGTCTCTACCTATTGTTCTTCCATAGCTTCCCCAGGTTGTATGTCAATACTCGGTCAGCGGTCAGCATTCATTGTGAAAGCAGGTCGGGGTATAATGTACAACTGACCAGGACGCTTTGCACTATGCAAGGACGAGTGCATGTCCTTACAAAAAAAACTATGAAAGTACCATAGACTACTAAGGAAAAGAAGAGATTAGAAAAAAAAAATAAGTGCCAAATTTCGCGTGTCCGGGTCGCGTACATGCATGAAAAGCTGGCTAATTATAGCTATAACAATCCCGTGAACTTAATAAGGACTCTTTAGTCCGGGCAGCTTCTTTTCATGGGCTAGTGGTCGACTTTTGACAGAGTGGAAATAAGATAGAGAAAGTGGGAGAGGGAGGAGGGTAAGGTTCAGTGACAATAGGTATTATTCGAAACATAATGGAGGCGAGCATAAGTGTCAAGGAAGGCTCTCTTGGCCCTCCTCTTCCTTCTTGATACTCGTAGACAAAAAAGCCTCGGGTCGGGATGGGGCACGAGAACGAGAGATTTTTTGCGGGAGTGGGGTGAGTTAGGGAGAATATACAGAATACATCGTGAGATGCTACATGATATAGACGAGGGTTGACAAGGGCTAGTTTCGTTTGTCTATACGGTCTTTGGCAGCCATTGAGGGATGAATATTAAATGACCTGCACGCGCTGATGGCTATAGCAGGTGGCGCTACCTACCTCGCGTGTCACGGCCACCTAGTGGACTAGTTTCCTCTAGACTGGATCAGATACATGTTGAGTGACAACAACGGTGTATCTACCTGCTGTGAGTTTGGTCTTATTTTTTATTTTTCATTGCTTGTAGTCTTTGTAGTAAGTGGATGGCAGCAGAGAGGTTGATAACAAGCCCTTGTTTCTTTCGGGAAAGAAAAAAAAAACTTCAAGAAGTGAGAAGAAAGTGGCGCTTCAAGAGCAAGGTCTAACATGATTTATCTGTACAACGTACAAACTTTATTCACTGCTTCAAAGTGGAATATGGACAATGTCAAGAAGAAATAATTTTTTGTTGTTTTATAAATATCGGAGGGACGATCAAAAATGACAGTGCTGAGACGTACATAGTTCAAGGCAGTATTGCTCTCTCTCTCTCTCTCTCTCTCTCTCTCTCTCTCTCTCTCTCTCTCTCTCTATCTCTCAGTGTGTCTCTCTGTCTCTCTTCCCTCCTCTCTCTCCTCCCTGTTTTTTCGAGGCGAGTGTAAAGAAAACTGAGAGGAAAAAGAAACTTAAGATGCAGAGAAAGATCAAAAACGAAATAAAGAAGT
Organism: Ellobium chinense; assembly: GCA_033807755.1. Taxonomy (NCBI): domain Eukaryota; kingdom Metazoa; phylum Mollusca; class Gastropoda; order Ellobiida; family Ellobiidae; genus Ellobium; species Ellobium chinense. The sequence continues at coordinate 268,261 of JAWQUT010000021.1, read as the reverse complement.
AATTAAATACTGAAGCGAGAGAAGTAAAACAGATGGGAAAGGAGCGAGAACAAATTTGATGTGTTTTTAATATAGCTTTTGTTATCCTGCTTGCTCTTTGATGTTATATAATGTTCTCATGTATGGATATTTATTTCAGAGACCGTTCCAGAGGAATGAAATCAATGGCTCCTTTACTCCTTTTGAGCTAAACTCTTTTTTTTTCTGTTACTTCATGGGCCAAACGTATTATGTTATAAATCATAGATAATTTATTCCAACTTTCAAACTGTCAGTTGCTGAGTGAGGTCAGAATTAGGGCAAAAGTAATAAGTGCACGTGTGTCGCCGGCGGTTTATCAGGATACGATCATGATATATCTTCCATAGCCATCAAGTACTGCAAATCACATCCAGCGATAAAGCCATTACTTTGGCGACAGATGGGATATAGCACGGGGTGATGAAAGGCGAAAAAAGAATTGTGCGATTTTTTTTTTTGTGTGTCGATACCTTTTTGGATGCCTACACTGAAATTACAGTACAGAACAGTATAGTGTGTACTGTGTTTTAATGAGATCAAGTCACAAAAGAGGCTTGTTTTGTCGCACACAGCACCGCACTGAAATCTTGCTGAAGCCGCACCTGTAGCGAATTTCGTGGGCAATATTCTAAGATAATCCCGCTAAGAGCTTGGTTGGGTTAGAGGTAGGCTTAGGCTCAGGGAAGAAAAGGCAAAATCTAAGACAGTCCCTAGACATTATCATTGTCTAGGCACTCGCTCATGTATGCTTTCTCTTTTCTAACCCTGTTCCTAGCCCTAAAATCAAGCTTTCTATACGGGAGGTCCTGGAATACTGCCCATGAAAGAAGTCAAACTGTCAGATGAACGCGGTGTTGGTGTCAGTGTAAGGCAGCCTAAGTATGTCTTCAATTGGTTTATGCATGATTTTAGGACTCTCATAAGGGTCTATGCTGATAATTAGTGGAAGGAGTGAAACTCCGGAAGTCCGGCAAATTTCTTAGACAAAGTCAAGAACCTGACTATACTCCATAATTACGCACGCTGTTTGATGGAAAGGATAGCGTGCCGTGTTCATATCGCCATACTCATTCTACATTCGCCTACATCTTTTTTTTAGAAAATGATTTGAATTGTTTCCGTTACTTTGTTCTTCAATTCAACTTTTGAACTCTTAACAAAGCAGCTAAGTTTTGTTTTGGTGTTGTATTCCTAATTTTCAAAGCTAGCCCATGTCTACCCCATTATTTTGCGATAGGCAAAGAGTCCAGAGTGCTAGATTTCTCAAAACCTCAAAAAGAGACGTAGGCAAATGTGGTATGAGCATGACGAACGTACAATCCTGTATTGTTTCTTATCTGAAAAACAACCCACATAGGCCTACAAGTTAAAGATGGATATTTCATGACCTCAAACGCGTGTAGAATCTGCTAACAAAATCTGTACACTCCTGATGGCAACTTATTCACGAACTTGAAAGTCGCACATACTCGAAATTATGGATGAGTCTCTGGGAATTGGAGTCACATTTTAAGTTTCAAACTTATTTCCCAGGTACATAAGTACATAGGATTCATACAAACACAAGACAGATAACCGATCATTACACAAAGACTGGGGGCTGGTGCTAAGTGATTTTATGAACATATTATTAAAAGTAAGAAAAACGAGACAGAAATGAGAGCATTATAGCTCTCTCATTATTTTTCCCTCTAGAATCTTGTCCGTCCTGATTATTTTTCGTCAGTTAGAGACAAAGAAACGAACAAAAAGAAGAGAGAGAAGAAGGGGAATGAAAAACTTCATTTCTTTGACACCATCCAACTGCAATGTCTCGTATACGACAGTTTTGCACCCGACCCTCGAGGTCTACACAAGTGCAGATGTCCGGTCTTGGAGTGGTCAGAATTAATTTGGCCGGTGCACTTGATAAGTCAGGGGCTGCATCCTCGAATGGACATCAAAGCGGCCTTCCCATTGGTCAGATTTACGTTCATGTCACGCTTCTCCCGGGCTTGATCGCCTTTCTGTCAGAACCTCAATGGGGGTAATTTCTTTCCTCTCGCGACATTAAAAAAAAAAAATATTAATGTATTTTCCTCCCTTCATCCATTTGACCACCATGCTTATCAAGATATCCTCTTCAACTGGACATCCTTGGGTTGTTTTTTTATTATTTTTTTTGATGTGTGTTTCCGGGGATCAACCAACTATAACACTGCTCCCCCACCTCATCTATTGTCCTAGTTCTCCCTAATCAAGACCCCTTACCCTTATTATTTTTTCTTTTCGGGCCTATCTCTCTTTCTTTTCCTTTTCCTTTGTTAGTCACTCCGCACGTCAGCCTGTCCAAAAGTATTGTATATGAGATAGTTTATCTTGCGGACACCCGATATTTAACATCTATACCTCCTGTCAGTGCGATCCACGCGACTACAGGTCTGTGTCCATCTCGGGCAAGTTTATTCGAGTAGGGGGGTTATTTAGAAACACTTTTTTGGCGGTCCCTTTCTCTGTTTCTAAGCCCACTCAAATATGAAGAGGTGTAGGCCAACCTGGTCTTTTTTTTTCATGGCTTGTTACAAAGATCTGGAGTCTAGATAAAGCCATCCAACACGACTCGGTCAAAGTGCAAGTTTAGTGCATTCTTTTTGTCTCCAAAGAATGCAGGTCTAGGGGTGTGGGGGGTCAGTCAGGAAAAGACAAAAGGGGTGGGGTCGTGAGAGGTGATTGGTTCCGTTTAATTGGCTGCACTTCTGGCTGCGTTGTTTTTTTTTTTTTTTTTNTTTTTTTTTTTTTTTGGTCACTTCTTTTTGTCTCTCTTATTCATTTTTCACCCGCCAAGACCCGCGAGGAAATTGCCGCATTTCTCTTTTCATGGGACGCCCAAGTGAAAGCTGACCGCCAATTAGATGCACTTCTTGAGATAACGCGTCAATCATTTTGCAGGACGAGATTGCCTTGGCTTGGTATGGACAGGAATGGGACGGGGAGGGGGAGGAGAAGAAGAACAAAGGTGAAGGAAATGACGAAGAAGAAGGAGAAGGCGGAGAAGAAAAAGAAGTGAAGAGGAAGAGTGCAATTAGTGTTGAAGATTATGATTAGGAGAAGAATAAATAAATGATGATAGCACGAGGAAGTGAATGTGTGCCTGTAAGGTTGAGTGAGTGAGTGAGTGAGTGAGTGAGTGAGTGAGTGAGTGAGGTGAGTGAGTGAGTGAGTGAGTGAGTGAGTGAGTGAGTGAGTGAGTGAGTGACTGAGTGAGGGAGGGAGCGAGCGAGCGAGTGAATGAGTGAGTGAGTGAGTGAGTGAGTGAGTGAGTGAGTGAGTGAGTGAGTGAGTGAGGGAGGCAGTGAGTGAGTGAATGAGTGAGTGAGTGAGTGAGTGAGTGAGTGAGTGAGAGAATGAATGAGTTGCTGAATGACATGTACAGAATCAGTAAGTGTACTGTTTTAAATGGAAAAGCGCGACCAAATGGTCAGGGCGACAGACCCAGGATCAAACTCATAAGTTCGATATTTTCAACGATTATGTCATTGCTACGGGAGAAACAATTTAGTCCAAATATTATGTAGTCCACCCGTATGAAAGGTAAATATGTGGTTGTAGACACGATGAGCAGCTCTTGTAAAATGAGGGAGTTGATGATGTTACTGAAGTGTTTGGTCAGCTATAGTGATATTAATGTGAAATGGGGAGAGGGGATATTTCCTGGATACAAGACTTCTATTACTCATTATTGTTGGATATTTCCTGCATACAAGACTTCAATTACTCATTATTATTGTTATCATTATATTGTGGTGGCGGGAGGGGGGAGGCGAGCTGGGAAGCAAAACAATGCTACGGCGTCAATCTATGACGGCAACATGACAAAGGGGTACGTCCTTTCAGGTCCTTGAGAGACTGGGGTCCTTTTGGTTCTTGAGAGTCATGGGACCCTTTGGGTCCTTGGGAGTCGTGGGGTCTTTAGGGTCCTTCACACACACGGAGTTTTCCAGGTTCTTGAAGTCGCTGGGCCGTTTGGTTCCTCAGAGAGTTGCGAGACCTTTTGGATCTTTGAGAAACGCAGGGCCCCTCAGATCAGAGACGCGGTCTTTAATATAGTCCTTTCCTCTCCTCCCAACCATCCAGCTCTTCCTCCAA
>JAWQUT010000021.1:233002-255549 GCA_033807755.1 Ellobium chinense | reverse complement strand
CCCCACAAAAAAACAAAAATCCATAAGTTTTCGGTTTCTAGGCTGACCATCCAAAAAGCAATGGTCGCTAGTGCCCCTCCCTCTCAAGGCAATCTGGTGTCCTCTGAAATAAGTTCCAAGCTTCTTCATATCCAGGTCTTACAACGGTTCCTTCCTCCTTAACCCCTGGATCTAGCCTACTGCAACCTTCATATTCTGACCTATCAAGAAACGATCGCAACTTCATTCCTCCTTATCCTCCTGGTTCTTCGAGGGTTTTTTTTTTCTTACCTCCATTTCGGTTCCTTTTATTCTTGACCATCCCACAGCACCACCATTTCTCTTTTACGCGATCCCAACGGACAAGATTATTTTGTCAGTCTTCGGCATCGGCCAGCCTTTCCCCTTCCCGCCCCTATCCTCCCTTCCAGCTCCATCCCCTCCCCAACCCATCCCCTGACCCGACCCGACCTCCTCTCCTTAGACACACTCCCCACCCCATCTTCCTTTTTCTTGCGATGAGTGGACACAAGCCGCTTACAAAAGGCCCGGCCGCCTCCAATATTATTACATGCTGGCATGCCATTGGCTTGGCCAGTGGCGTCAGAACAATAGGGGCCATGAATAAGACGGAGCACAAAAAAGCGAATAAAGAGGAAGAAAAAAAACCCCGAAAGAAGTTGCTTGACAATGACAAAGAGGCTGAAGAGAATACGGGATGAAGGAATATGGAATTATTAAGCTCAGCCCGGCATATTATCACATGGTTTCATGTTTAAAGAAAGGCCACAGCCAGGAGTAATTTAAACGTAGTATAATGGCTGGGCATACTTAAAAATCTCCGCAATGATGTTTTCTCGATTCTGTGAAAGAGCGCAGTATGTTTTAATGGCTGTTTTCTTTTTTGGACATAGCAATACCTTAAAATTGACGGATTACTCTACCATTTACCACTTAGTTGTTTAATTGCAATCAGACCTTTTCGTGTCAAATTAAAGTAACTTATTAAGTCTATATGGGCTGCCAAATCTGGCCTCCTTGTCTAAATTACAAAAACACAAACGAGCTTTAAAAAACATTCAAACACATACTATAATAGTATAATATGATTCTTATTCACATTCCACACTTACGCCTTTATTGTAACAAACAATCCTGAATATTGAAATTCAGCAGCGACAAAATACCTATCAGGCACATCATCTTTGCACAAATCAGCATGACATTCGTCATCATCATTGTCACCACCATACCACCACTATCGCCGACTCCCTATTACGATTACCACTGCCACTATCACCACAACCACCACCACCAGTTGCTGATGACAATGCTGATGCCGTGATGTGAGGAAATTCAAAATTATAACCAATCGTGAATCCAAGTTTACAAACAGGTCTTTAAGTTAAATTAAAAATACGTAAATCAGAGACTTGAATAATGATTTAAAGTAGTTACAGAAAAGATTTTGGTTTTCTATTTGGTTGGGCATCCTTTCAATGACTTAGGTCAAAACCAAGAACGTACCCCAGCGCTTGTTACGGAGATATCAGTGGTCTGTTGTAGGTCTTTGAGCGTCATTATTAGGTCAACAGCAATTATAGTGCCGTATCCGCTGAAAGGGCAAAACAAGATTTCAAAGAAACGTAGCTACGATGTCCTTTCAAATCCGCTGGATCTGTAGAGAAGACCAAATGTATATTTTTAAAGAGGGGAAGGGAGATTGGAGAAAAGAAAAGGGGNGGGGGGGGTAAAAAAAAAAAGGGACTGGCATCACTTTGGCGACAAGAAGAAGCTGTACGGATGAGCACCGTTGAGCCAGCTGCTGGTGAGTATACAATTGCCTAGCCATTGTTCTGAAATATCCTTAAAAATACCTTCGAGATGGACAAATGACGTTAACAAACATTTGCCAGCTCGATGTGCAATCAGTTTCAAGAACAGCAGTCGTCATTTTTTTGTATGTGAGCATGGAAAACAAATAAGGTAGAAAGCTGGGCATCACTGTAAACAGCGCTCCTTATTTGTGTCGTCAACCATGGCGTTCCAGTTCCATGTTTACGACTAACTATTCGCTATCTGCTACTACTGAAAAGAAACAGGAGCAAGTAAATGAAGTAGCAACAAAAGAAAAAGAGTAAAGAAAAAAAAAAGAGAGTCAACACATGTTAGATTGTCTTCTTTAATCATCGGTCCTTTAATGAGAAAAACCTATCCTACCCAACACGCCAACGCTCATCTTTCACGAGCCATCAGTGTCACGCTGATCACCGTGGATGGGCCGCGGGAGATAATCAAACCTTCTTTCTTATCCGAGGAAACAGGCTGACGAGGTTTACCGCTTGTCATGACGTCGCTCCATTACAATCTCTTTGAAATCTTGAGGCAAAAAGCCGAAGTCCGGACCGACCGACCGTCCTAATCCTTGTCAAGGTCAGAGAAGATCGAAAAAAGAGAAAGAAAAAAACATGGCCACCATAACCAGCCAATCGATGACGATTTCAGCTGGTCATCTCGAAACCGGAAGTTCCGGACGGACACACGACTTGGGAGTCTGCGCGTGCGCAATGCGCGTTGCTTGTCATTGCAAAGGGATATGGATTTATGGGAAATGCAGTGTTGCAGAGGGAGTCCAGTCCGATATTTTGCATTCACTTTAGAGCATGAATCGGAGAGAATATTGATTCAGATGTTGCAGTCTGATGAATCTACCTCAAGAGTTCCTGCAATTACAAGTTTACCTTAAACTTTTCCCGCTACTAATTTCTTCACATTTGCATCATTCTTGGAGACTTTGTCCTTCCAATAGGGTATTTTCGCAAACCAATCTAGTTGACAGCGATGGTCACTTGATTTGGGAGCGCATTTAAAAATGGATCTCATGCCGAGTGCTGTTTCATGGTATCTTGGATCAGTGCATAGTAAAGCCCAAAGGGAAAAAACAAAAGCATAAAAAAACCAAAAAACAACAAAGAACAAATAGAAAAGGGCAAAAAATATATCGTATCGTAACGTATCGTATCCAATTCGAGCATCCCCTCTTGCCAATCTTTTTAGCATCCTAGGTTCAGCAGTGATAATCATACAGCTTTACTACTGTATTGTGTCGAGTATCAACGACACTTGCGTCAAGAATCTTTAAGGCTTTCGATAGTCTAGAGCATCACTGAAAGGCCCAATTCTACTACTGACGTCACAATGGATCACGAAATTATAATGTGGCTGCTTTTCGAGTCTAAATGACCTAATTTGCAATTTGCCTTGCCACATAATAATAATAATGCTGTTTATAAGTCTCGTATCCAGGCTAATGCCCACTCACGCAACTTCACGCTATTATTACCCCAGCAGGCCTGATCGTTCTAGGACTTTCTCAACGCCGTGGGGAGCATACAGCGCCGCTGCCATTTATAGTCGCTAATCACTGGCACTCTGACCGTAACTTCCACTACCTATAGCCAGATACCCATTTGACGCACGGTTGGACTGAAGAAAATGTGAATGACGTGCTTTCCCAAGGCACTTAAACATGACCGTGGTCGGGAATCGAACTCACGACTTTTAAATCTAGAGTCCAACCCCATGACCATTAGGCCACCAGGATTACTTCATGCCACATGCAAACACTATGCTTCCCATCGGTATTAATAATCTAACATTCGTGACTCTTTTGGAATCAACGTGAGTCTGTTCTATCATTTTGTTTACAAACTTCAAATCTTGTCTCCAAAATAAATCCAGATCCAGAAGAAATTCACTGTTTCTTTGCCGTCTACCTTTGCTGTCTTGCACAACAAGGAAAGGAAAAAAAAAACGCTGCGTCCATTTCTGCATCAATTTAAACATGACCTATCAACGTCTACTGACAATGCCTTAGTCTGTCATTTGTTGCGCGCACCCTGGTTTGTAGAGTTCACTTGCTGAGGCCTCTTACCAGGGGGGCTGACAAGGCCACAAGACAACTGAGCCATGGCTGACTGTAACAACTGAGCACCGTAGTGCTGTGACTGCTGAGCACTAATGAAAACCTTTCATTGTAAAATGTTGATTGGAATTGATTCCTAATGATATACATGCAGATAGGTTATGTTTGTTCGCTGTACGTGAAGTTTGTTATATTTGTTCACTGTGTATGTATTTGTGAGTGAGTGAGTGAGTGAGTGTGTGTGTGTGGGTGTGTGTGTGTGTGTGTGTGTGTGTGTGTGTGTGTGTGTGTGTNGGGGGGGGGGGAGAAGAGGGTAATTTTTTGGGTGAATACAGTAAAATAAATGTTGGTGCTCAGTTGTCTTGTCCATGGTGTTCAGTGTCTTATCATTGGTGCTCAGTTGTCTTGTCCATGGTGTTCAGCTGTCTTATCATTGATGCTCAGTTGTCTTGTCCATGGTGTTCAATTGTCTTATCATTGGTGCTCAGTTGTCTTGTCCATGGTGTTCATCATTGGTGCTCAGTTGTCTTGTCCATGGTGTTCAGTTGTCTTATCATTGGTGCTCAGTTATCTTGTCCATGGTGTTCAGTTGTCTTATCATTGGTGCTCAGTTGTCTTGTCCTTGGTGCTCAGTAGTCGTGCTTTGGGGCTCAGTGGCCATAGTCACTCTGACAACTGCTGGTTATGAATTGGAATGACACATGATAGACAGTGCCTTGGCTGATCAGCCCAATGTACTTGCCAGATGTACGTACTTTGTTATCTGATAAATGCGTCTCTCACATTAGTCTGCCAGTATACAGTCTGACACTAAATGTGTCACCTGTTAGCGTGCAATAAATTAGTTCATTAGCGACTGACCGTCTGTCACTCGCTAAGCGCACTCTTCGCCTTAACCTGGCAACAATCAAGATTATACTATGATAAGGTCAGATGACATGACAGAGTCTGAGATCTTTCTGCTGACCCATACCATAGTGTCTGTCACTTACTGGATGCCTTAACCTATCAGCCTGCTCATCTTCACCTGATCTGTGACCAGATGGACGTTTCATCCAGTCTGAACTCAAGTAAGGTGGTAATTATTCAACACCATCAACAGAGGCTGACCATAGAATACAAAATCTATAGCAGCAATGGTAGCTAGTACCTGGATGTCGCTAAATACCATCATTAACAGGAGACTTGTACTCTCAAAACACAGACACTAGCACGTAGCATCCACTAAGCTAAAAAAAAAACTACACAAAACTCCGTAGACACGCCGGAGATAACAATGATAACACTGGAGATAAAGGGTGCACCGTAGTGCTGTAACAGCTGAGCCCTTAGGTATACATCAACTGAGCACCCATTAAAAAAAATGCTGTAAACCTTTCATTGTAAAGTGTTGACTGGAATTGGTTCCTAATACTATACATGCAAGTGTATTAAATATGTTTGTTCGCTGTACATGCAAGTGTGATGTGTTTGTTCACTGGATGTGTTTTTGTGACGTCACAAATTGTCACTGACGTCGAGTTCAGAGATTACTTTTTCTGTAGATTTTTAAATATTCTGCATGGCTGGCTGACTACGGATGATAGAGACATATTAAAAATGCAACTGGTGAGCTGTGTTCTAAATAGCAAGAATGCAGAAATACTCATTTCTCTTCAGTCTTTTTGCTACGTATGACATACGTCCTAACCCTTTGGTCTAAACAGCGCTTGGATGTACATGAACGTGCGGGAAGTAACATTCCCATGACGTATACGACGTACCAAGGTTTATTGGAAAAACAAGATCATACCACAAAGTGGTATATTATGGGCATACAGCATAGCACACAAGAGTACAGATAGAACTTCCACAAATATTATTGAATTAGTCGACACATCAGTCCATCCATCAGTCATTCTATTCATCAATTAGTTATTCAATCCACTCTTTCTATCACTAAAATCTCCAGTATAGGACACACATGCAATAATTAATGACAAATTGTATTTACTTTTGTCTACGGAGTTCTGCTACGTTTTCACAGCCTCGGTTATTTTCTTAATTAGTCTTGACATCGTCTTAGCAATCTCCGCTTCTAAATAATCCGTGCGTCATATTTAATAGGTAGTGAACCATTCCCATGTATAGGGGGCGCAATATATAGAGGTCTGTAACGAGTGTTCGTTTGATATCAGATTTAGGAAATGAGTTATACATCGTATTCGCGAGCCTCTTTTCATCATATGAACCCTAACTAATTTCTAAAATAATGACCTTTTAATCAGGTTAAAAAGACCCTGAAGTGGCCCTCACCCTGTTTAAGACGCATCAATCACAACTGAACTGAATAAACCACACAGTTAAGCGACACAAAGTAGATCCAAACAGCTGATAGAAACTCTGTGATATTTCAAGTACTTTTACTTCAAATGTTTAAAAGAAGTGAAACTGAAACGTGAAGAGAACAATGACAAGCTATAAAAAAGACAGACAGAAATTATTTTTTTTTTAAGAAACCTGACGTTTGGGTCATTCACTTCGGTTTCGGTGTGGCCTTTTGTGCGAAGCACTTTTCGTTAAGGAAACTGGTTAGCTTGTTCACACCTTTCGATGTATCGGTTGGCAGCTCGAAAACGAACTGAAAGACCTATATTTTGATTATCATTTTTAATAAGCTCATTGAATTCTGCAAATAATTAAAGAAGACTTAGAGATTGTGGAATTTCTTGGAAGTGAAAGTAGAGAAAACAATTTATGGGCTCAAAGAAGGAAATTGGATTAGGCTTCTTGAAAAACATGACACAGCGAAGAATACAACAACACGTACGATATGAAAGTGAAAGTAACAGTGAAAATAGAAGTGAAAGTACGACTTTATTTACCCGTAAAGGAAATTAATATACAATGTTATACAGTATTATATATCTCATTCATAATACTAACACATAGAACAATACACATCATACATGTAAATACAGAACATTACAAATGAAATACATAATAAAATCGCTAGGAGTGCAGCGCCCTGGTGCCCGCCCCCCAGCTCTAAAGCCAGGCACTCATTTACACCTGAGTCGAGTGAGGAAATGGAAGTGAGGTGTCTTTCCAAGGGACACTACAACGTGAACCTCTCGATCTGCGAGTCAAACACACAAACCTTAGACTTGATAGTCTTCAGTTTCTGAGTATGACTCCACAATCCACACGGTCATGCTGCCCACAGACTATAAATAATACAGATAGCGCAAGCAGTGCCGTGATGTCACAAATACGGGGCACGCCCTCGCGAAGACGCCGCCATTTTGTTTGGTCTGGGCATGCCTAGTAACCAAGGACGCTTACTATCTTTTCCTATCGATTAGCGCTAGGGCTTGTGTGAGTTTGGGGTGTGTTTAGAGTTCGAGAGGTTTTGATTTTGGAAGAGATGAAGGCTCTCGCTGCATTATGCCATGTAAAAAAATTGTTTCATCTCGTTTTACTGCATTCTTTATTTCCAACCACCAGTCAGTCTGGGTAGCCTAACAGATAGTCTAGATCCAAACTAGACCAGATCTAGACCAGATTTAGATGTTGATGGATGANTATGCCATGTAAAAAAAATTGTTTCATCTCGTTTTACTGCATTCTTTATTTCCAACCACCAGTCAGTCTGGGTAGCCTAAAGGATAGTCTAGATCTAAACTAGACCAGATCTAGACCAGATTTAGATGTTGATGGATGAGCCTACGTAGATCTAGAAACCAGCACACATAAAAATAGATATCTAGATCCTGGCAGAACTAGTAATGGTATGGTTATGGTAGCAGAATTACAGCTCGGCAGGTAGTCTAGCTATTAAAGAAGTCTGTCCAACTTGGAGAGACATAGATCTACATTTCAAAATTTGGGCAGCACTCCGAGGCCTGGAGAGACATAAATTTAAAAATTTGGGCAGCACTCCGAGGTCTGGAGAGACATAAATTTAAAAATTTGGGCAGCACTCCGAGGCCTGGAGAGACATAAATTTAAAAATTTGGGCAGCACTCCAAGGCCTGGAGAGACTTAAATGTAAAATTTGGGCAGCACTCCAAGCCAAGGCCTAGGCCTAGACAAAGACTTGAATTTGCAGCATTCTGGTCTGGGGCCCTTTCAAGCATTGGCAATCAGTATCATACTGGTTAGCTAACATTAAAATGAGCATACAACTGTCATAGTACTGATCTAGTCTAGATTTAAATATAATAACATTCCAATAATACGGTCTTCTAGCTGCCTTCCCTTTTCATAACTGGTTGACAGCTTAATTTTCCAACCAAACTTGAATCAAAATCAAGTGAGTTCTACAGGATCCAACTAGACTAGTCTATAAGCCTAACAGATCAAGAACTCCATACATAAAGGTAGATACAAGATCTCAATTCCATCTATATTCTAGGCTCGTCTACAAAATAACGCCACAGTTCATAATGATACTCAGTCATGAATTATGAACTTGTTTCTAGAATGGATCACATCATCATGTATTGACAGTGACTGCCGTTCGTACTCGGTCAAAAGGTGGAAAGTCTTACCTGTCTTTTTCTTTCACGGGGTCGGGAAATTGATGGAAACGAACTGTCTTGTTCGTTCGTTCATCTACAGATGTTTTGCTGTTGTTGCTGCAGTTTATGGCGTGACAAAACCGTGCACCTTTCAGGCTTACAGCCTGAGCTCTGCCATCCATTGCAGAGCACAAACAAACCCGCACAAGACCAAACAAAATGGCGGCCGAAGGTTGGCGGACACAAGCCGGAAACCTCCGAAGTGAAGCTTGCGCTATCTGTATTATTTATAGTCTGTGATGCTGCCTCCCGTATGTAAGATGTACATTGCTGTATGTGTTTTTAAATACAATTATGAATAAGATACTATTATGATATTTAAATATACCGGGTCGTAATACACGTTCTTTACGGTATTAATATAGATGGTAATCATGGTAGTAGGGTTTTAAGCAATGCTTAAAGGGCGTCGGCTGTGGGTTAATACACTGTACTGTATATTTATTTCGAGCATTAGGTTTCTTAATTATTCCTCTGTTATTAAGTATTTACCATTCACGGAATTATCAAAGGATTGCATTGTCCCTGCGCTGTAAATGGAAACAGTGGTGTTCAGTATAGACTATAATTTCTTTGAATCGAACAGCTAGAAATAGTAACATCTCATCAAAAGGTTGCACTGTTGTTTAGAGATGGACGAGACCCTCGGTGCAGGTATCAATACAGATTTTGTTAGTAGTATTCGATACCAGGATTGCTACTTCTACCTGTATGAAATGACATTCTTAGTCGAGAACTCCTCTTAGGCTGGGCATATCGGCTTTCTGTTCGTCTCTCGTCACTTCATTTCCAACATCTGTCTGTCTGTCTGTCTGTCTGTCTCTCTGTCTGTCCGTCTCTCTCTCTCTCTCTCTCTCTCGTTCTCTCTCTCTCTGTGTCTGTTCTCTGCCCGTCCGTCCCTCCGTGCGTCCCTCCATCCATCTTTCTTTACGAGTGAATTTGGCTTGGCTGAGAATAATATGGGGCATATTTTGATTGTCACTTTCTTAAACCCACATAAGGACTTTGAATTGAATTGAATTGAATACGTTAAAAATAGATAGTTATAAAGGTGCTGTCGATATTGATACCGCTTATTAAGTACTCGAGCAAATAGATACATTTTGTCGCATTGGGAAGTCTACTTGGTATCGATATCAACCGCCAATTATTACTGATGCGACATCGTCACAACCACTACGAACCCTAATTTCACCCACTGATGACGCGTGCAGCATGGCGCTTTACAGCAGGAAAGGACTTTTGCCAGTTATGAATGCCAACCAAGCTGGCTGTCTGGCATTGTGAACTAATGACAAATCCAGACTAATTGCCTTGATTTGAGAGGCAACTTTGAGGAGACTCAAGCTTGTCTTAAGGATATTATTATGTCTTGCGGTCAGACAGAATTAGGCTTATGTCGCTAAACTCGGAAATGAGATACAGTACCCTGACTCTGAAGGTGATTAGGGCGATTATGGTATCATATCTTTGTTACAGAAATGAAGAGTAAAATCATCCTGTGCACAGAAGCATTGATTTTTATACGCAAATGATCACTACTTGTGGCTAAATTGAAGTTTTTTGTTAGGCATATTAAATGATTTGTATAGAATACAATTTTTCTTTAACTGCGATTTCTCAGCATTTTCCCCCATTGAATGTGGTGAACCCCAGCCACTTTAAACGACTATATCTCGAGTAAGAATAATGCGAAGTCAGTTTTTCTGCAGCAACCTAAAGTACACGCACTGAACTTTTATGACATGCCAGTAACTTGACTGAACCATAGAGCGACTAAAGTCTCATTTTGACTGGCAGCAAGGCAAATATTCTCAATGACCACCGCTAGGGTTTGATCTCAGTGTACACGTTACTATGTAAAGAGATCGTCTGAATTAAGATTCGTGCACCGAGGTGACACTGCAGCACCTATTATTCCCCATCCCTGCCACCTCTTTCCCCAAACGTCAGCTTCTTATGTGTATTACATAATTTACATATTGCTATTATACAACAGGATTTTCTTTTAACGCGTTGTTGGTGCGGATGACAAAAGGAGTCTAGAAGCAATGTTCAAGACATGGTCTGCATTGCATTTATTAACCCTTCAGCATGTAAACTGTACATGGGCATCTTAACCATTTGGTCTAAATAGAGCTTGGACGTACGTGTATCTCCTCCAACAAAAAGTCCCCTTTTCCTCATAAAGCATTTCCATACGTCCTATTAAGTACACTTATAGAAAAGGTTCCTGTACAAGTTAATGAAATCATGTAATTTGGTGACTTCGGCACCTGACAAAACACGATGCAGCACAGCGGTTTAAAAGAAAGAAACAACAAAAACTGCGTATGTATCACGTAAACCTTGAAAGCCTCTTTCCTTCTCCCTCAACACATATAATTATTACAGAAAAGAAGAAAGACGGACTGACTGCTATATATACCAGTGTGAAAATGATGGGTCAGCCTATCCAGTTTTGGCCGTAGAAAGTAACTTACAACTTCGAGTAAGTGACAGACTTAAATGAAACTATGCCACTTTGCAATGTTAACCCTTTCCCATAGAACAGTTGATATTGGTTCATACAAAATAATTACAGCCGCACCGCAACATCGGATCAGCCCATACCACAGCCCTTTTCGGTTTTCGCTTTCTGCATCGTCACTTGATGTTACGATAAAATAAGTATGACGTCGCAAACTAAGTGACAACAGAGAAAATGTTTCTACCGTTGTTATTTGGTGAACAGGGATTGTGATAAATAATGTTTCTGTGTGTGCTTAAAGTGCCTTTTAGCCCCTTTGCTAATATCAGTATATCTTACAGTGCCTAGCCGTGATTGTGATAGTTACTGTCATTGTATTTTTTTTTCTTAATATCTGCGAAAATTTGATAACACTTCTATGTTTCTTTACATTCGTAAACTCCTTTATTTCTTTTAAGTACCTGTTCGAAGTGCGTTTCGTCCCTTTTGTTAATATTTCAATGTACCTTAATTAATGCCGTATCTAAAGGTGGTCTTTAAGGAAATAAAGAAGAAAGAGAGTCGAAATGGCATTAACAAACTATGAACATTTCTCTTCTAATACAGTGTTCTTTCCTAAGCAATTCTTGGAATCTCAAAGTCCTCCATTTCTCTTTGTGAGTTATTATCAATATGTAATCCACAAGCGTAATACCCATCGAGAGGTTCCAAACGTCAGGACCAGTTATAACCAGGGTGTCTCGAGAATGTCACTGGCGTCTGCCAATCTCTAGGTAGTTGGCACTACGTGAGGGCTATTGATGCCACAAGTACTCATGGCAATCGCGTATATGAGGGTTTTTGTTCCGTTTAAGTTATTCTTTGCTCATGTACCAAAACATGGCCTGTATCTCTTTTACTTGATTTATGAAGGAAGACAATTAGCGTCTTAAAAATGGAAAACTTTAATCCTCAGACATTCTATAAAATAAATCTGAAAAAAAGCAGAAAACCCACCGAACCAAATCCAAACAGTCAATCAGGTCCTTCATTTTGTCTTTATTCCGCACCTGAAAAAGAATCTGGTGTTCCAAACTTTAGATGTCTGGCCGTATGAGTTTTAAAGTTCTATTTATATGGTGCACTAAGATTGTAGAGATTATATTTTTCCAAATTAGATGTTTTCGACCAATTCTGCTTTGATTTGTTTATCTCCTGAGATTGATCTACTTCAGTCAATAAAAAAAAATATTCCTCTATATAGATCTAGTCTGTAGATTTAGATTATTAAGAATGTTTGGTTTGACCTCTTCCAAAATCTTACTATATATATATATATATATATATATATATATATATATATATATATATATATATATATATATACACACACGCATAACCTTAAAACACTTCCGGGTCTATTAATTTTTCGGACATTTTCGAAGTCACGCTATGCAACTCTGAAGAACACCAACAAGACAAGGACGCTTAAACTGGCCGAAAACCTAAAGTAGTTTTTAGGAAGTTTATTTGCTTGGCAAGAAATTTCTCGGGAAGTCAAGATGTTTCCTATGCAACCAGCAGCTGTCCAAATCCAAAGATAGCAACTTGTGATTCTGGTAATGCTATAAAAACATGATTAGGACAAAAATAAGATCACTCTGTTCTAAAATACTTTTTAAGGTCATAATCGCTGGGACAGATTTATGTTCCTCCTGTGGAGTGCTAAATTTCATTTTGTTTAACAGGTATCACTTAAGTCAAATGAGATAGATATGAACAATGCATTCATTACTTTTAAGACATATTCACGACAGGTGATGCCTAGAGGAATTTGGGATTTAACTTCATGTTTTGTTGGTTTTTACTGGTTTGTCAGATTTGCACAGGCGATAGTTTTAGAGATTTGTTTCTTCTTTCGTACAAAGTGATAATGATGACGACGATGACAAAGACACGACATTCTCTCCTCTTTCTCATCCCGACTTCCGATACCCATGCGATCTAAAAAGTGTCACTGGAACCTCCCAGTTCTCATCCTCTGCGATTGTCTTTAAGACAAGCATTCGCTTCGTCATCCTTATCTAAGGACAGCGAGATACTCTCCCGACTTCCGATACTGATGCGATTTAAATAATGCCATTGCAGCTTTCAAGTACGAAGGTGTTATTGGTACATGGCATTTTGGTGTGCAGTTTTGAATAGTTCCAATACACTCAGAAAATTAGTCATGGGGAGGGGGGGGGGAAGGGGTTGGATTTGAATTTCAAAGGCTTAGATAGGTACAAATGCATTTATAGAATCAGAATAGGTGGAGGTTAGCCACTCAAGTGTAAACTTTGTGGTTGTTGCTAGGTGGATAAGGTTACCCGGTTTATTGTGTGAAAAGGCCTGAAATATTAGGTATCCTGATTCGCTGCCTAGGTTCTCAACATCTAATTGGTTTAGAGGCATTTTTTCTATGTATCAAAATTTGGATGAAGAGTTACACAACATATGTGGAAAATATTTTGGTATGGGGCCCCTGGAGAGGGGTATAATGAGGGTTAAAGAAGAGTGTAAAACTCTATATAGCCAATAGTGAATAAAACCAAAACAAAACCCATTGGCATCTTCATAGCTTCTACTTCTTCTCCCCTGCGATTGTTGTTAAGACACAAGCATTAGCTCCGCAAACCTAATCCAAGGACAGCGTGAAATCTCATTCTCTCCCCTTTTCACCCCGAATTCTGTCACGTTTATGACATAAATATTCTTATCTTAATCTTCCTGCTTATTCTTTGCCATCGTAGTTTGGAAAGACCTCTGGGAATGCCATCGTTAAATCTAGAGACAGCGAGACATTCATTGTGGGTAGCTATTTTCTGCACAATAATCACTATCCTGAAAGAAAAATAGAAATCGAAGAGGAAAGTGAATTAAGAATAGGGGGCATGTGACACAGAGTCGGCAAAAGGGAAGGTATCGGAAAATTCCAAGCCAGGAACCACTCATCTGGCTCATGCTGGCATTGAAATTACATGCGCTATGTATAGTTTGCTTTGACGTTATGGTCGATTTGCACAAATTCGTTCAAGTGCATGAACTGGTATCAGTTTTTATTTTCATTTTAATTTTAAGCCATGTTAAACGTCAGCATTGGAATTCGTGTATGCGCTTAAAAACTTCAAGATCTCAATTATTTAGATAACGACTGTTTGCGATTCCATTTTTTCTACAACTAGAAGTTCAAGGCTTATTCACTATTTCAGACCCATCTGTTTGAAATGCTCTCTCAATGTGCTGTGAGGTCAGCTGAAACTGTAGAGGGCTATAATGCTAAAGTAAACATAATTCTGTTTCATGAATAGTTCAGTTAAATCCAGCTCTGCCTCTGTAGAATGTGGTGTTGAGGAAAATGGGAGCAAGGGGTAAGAAAGACAGAAAGAAAGAAAGACAGAAAGAGAGAGAGAGAGAAAGAGAGAGAGAGAGAGAGAGAGAGAGAGAGAGAAAGAGAGAGAGAGAAAGAGAGAGAGAGGAGAAAGAGAATTAAAGATAGAAAGAAAATTAATGCATGCTTGATTTTTATATAAGTTTTTAAAGTGTCTAGGGCACTATGATAATGTTTTTTTTGTACTTTATTATATATTTGTGATGGGAAAGAAAGCATAAAAAAAAGTGACCCACCCTGCCCTCTCAGGCTACGCCTCTGCCAGAGTGACTACCATGCTTTTCTCCTTAACTCGCCCCCTCATCTCGAGTCTTAAGAGTATTGATCGCAGGCAGTGGCCAGTCCATTTGGATGACCCAAGCTTTTTAATCTTCTTGACGCGTGCATGCAAAAACGACAACTTCGATTTTGCTCGAGCCGGAGAAGCCACGCGTGTTTCAGTTGGAAAGACCACACTCATAAGGAAAGAAAAAAAAATGGAAGCTTACATTATGTGAGAGGGTCATGGATTTTTGATGGGAGAGAGGGCATTGTTTTAGGAGGAAGGAAGGAAAAGAACGCGGTGGTCACAGCTTGTATGAAAGAAGTAATGATGTTTTCTTGAAGAACGAACTTTATTTTATGTTCTGCTATTAGAAAAACCAGGAATATCTGACACAAATTAAAGAAAGAGAGCAACTTCCGAAGTAGTATACTGTACTTGAGTATGTGTGTTCGCATTATTATGTTTAATGTAAGTTTGTTAGGAAAGCTTTACAATATCTAAATCCCCCCCCTTCCCCCCACCCCCGGAAAAAAATTCTTTGCAGGAAAAAAAGAAGCAAGAGAGATAACATTTACCCCACACGAATGAATGGCGTTTTGTTGTTGTTGTTGTTGTTGTTGTTGTTGTTGTTGTTGCTGTTGGGGGTGTTGTTGTTGTTGCTGTTTAGTTCTTCAATACAGGGCATTTCGCATTAGAAAACACATAATCAGGAAGCCTTTCGAAGGAAGGAGAACATTTCCTTCTTACAGTGAGAAGTCAAAAAGCGTTCAATCCCAGATTCCATTTGTATATGGTTCACCCAAGAATCATAAAAACGATAGTCATGAGGAAAATGTGGATGGGAAAGAAAGGGGGTGGGGGGAGGGAGGGAAGGAAACAGTTATGTCTTACACAAACTTATACAACTTATATACACTTATACAACAAACTGTTTCCTTACCTATACCTGCTTGGACATCTCTGACAAGTTGCTAGGACACTCTGTCAGGGCTTCCAGGAATAGTTCCTTATAGTCTACATAGGAAATAGGACGTATGAGTAGATCGGAATGCTGCACTTGGACGTATCGATATATCTACGAACTGTTTGTAAAAAAGGGTAAGAACGTGTAAGCCTTGCGCAGCAATAGGATTAATGTGAACGTTCTCTCTTTACTCCAATAGCCGGATAGGTAGTGGAAAGAAAGAGCATGGGACATAATACTTTATATTAGACAGATGAAGGTGCCTTCTTCTTTGATTTGGTTCCTAAGCAATAAGGGCGTTAACCCGTCTATGGCCGTAAGCATAACCGTTACGTTGGCTAATGCATTGCGGTAACCACGGGAAATCTTACAGAACAGTAATAGTGTTGACTGTAGTTAAAGCAATATGTTAATTACAACCTCTGATCCTGATACGGCATGAAAGTAAAACCATGACGCATGAAGAGTCCTATCCCCTTACACGATGACGCCAATTTCGTGTCTTGTAATGGCTGACTGAACCAGCTTTGTCCGATTAACTCTGAAAAAGACAGGGCATAAGGACCATCTAAGAGCTTAAAGTTTATGGCTTGAATTTGCAACAACAACAACAACAACAACAACAACAACAACAACAACAACAACAACAACAACAGAGAGAGCATGCAAATGTCCCGGTGAGGTTAGGTGGCGTGCAGGATGCAGCAGGTTCGCGCCCTAAGTTACTCTGACATAACGCACCAAATTTAGGGGGGAAAAAAAAGGTTGAGAACAGACTTATTGTAGGCTTTTAACTATCAGGGACAGAGTTTCAGAGAAAACTTGACTGATGCTATATTACAAAAACAAAAGCGCCAAAGTGTTGTCACACAGTTCCTCACAGTAATAAAAAACACATCCATCGAGTTCACGTCTTTGGCCGATCAAGCGAATTTTCTTCATGCGTCATTCTGAGAGAGTTTGAATGCATAATAACACATTCGATCAGACTTGGTCTTAATGGATATGAAAGAGGGAAAAAAATGCCACAGGAAAATTAACCTGCGTATATGAGGAGACTGCCATTTTCTTTGGCACGAACAACCACTTCCGCCGACATAGTCACTTCCGGTCAGCAGAGACAGGATTGCTCTAGAGGGAGGAAGTGGTCAACTTATTACTGCCCGTGGCCACCATTTGCTCACTGGTCTGTACCGTCTCGATTAGTGGCCAGGGCTCTTATGATTTAAGGGGCCGGGTAGTGAATTATTATAATCATTGTCACCCTTAATTAGTCATCTCATCTAATCACCTAAGCCTTTAGTATCATTCTAGGCGAAAGCCACGCGATCGGTAGATGAAAATTCTTTCCAAGCCCTTCTTAAAACTGTCCATCTACGACAGCACTTCTAAAGGACCATAAACAAAAGCAAGCAAACAAGCAAGCAAGCAAGCAAGCAAGCAAGCAAGCAAACAGCCAGCCAGCCAGCCAGCCAGCCAACCAACCAACCAACCAACCAACCAACCAATCATGCAGCCAACCAATTAGCAGCCATCCAGCCAGCCAATCAGTCAACCAATCAGCCCGCCAGCCAGCCAGCCAGCCAGTCACCAGCTGACCAACCTATCAAAATTCAGTGAAAATTCTCACCGTGATGGGGCCTTAATAATCGTCCGCCATTCCTACCGTTTCAGTCTGCATTGTTTCTGTCATTTGCTTTGATAATAAGACAATGTTGGAATGAAATGATCATCAAGATGACCGCTTTACAGCCACCATTTTAAAATTGCTCTTAGACATAACAGGCTGTAATTTTTGTATGACCTATTCCATTATGATTCACCGTTCGGTACAGGAACATTCCTTACACATTGTCGATTCCAGATGCTTATAAAGATAACATCAATGCCAACCTAAAGACAAAGCATATCATTTTATTCACTGTATTTCACACTTTTTTTTCTAAAGAAGGCTGTCTTGAGCTGACCAGTTGGCATGAGTTTCTATTAGTTTCTGACCATCTTCTGAGACAAAGGTATCTCTCTAGTAGAGCACTGTTCTTTTTCATGGGTGATTACAATTTTGTTTGTTTTAGCTCAACTGCCTATCTCCAATACTGGTCAGTGGGAATGACCAACGACAATACATAGCAATATATAGCAAAGATTTGCACATTTGTAATCTTTACATCCCAGTTTGGCGAGAATCTGGTAGAGCTTCATTGCAAAAAATTACCGGTTTACCGGAATTCCTTCCTCTTGCATGGCGCCAGAAATACTGAAATACTGTACTCTCTGACTGTGATGTTGCCATTGGCGCCATCAATAATGGCAAAACCCATTGGTGTCAACACATCACGTGTGAAATAGCTTAGCTCCTTCCTTGTCTTGAGACTAATGAACGTCTGTGCTAAACAGTGACCAGACTTGAACCTCTTTATCGTCTCGCGCTATAATTATAATTAAAAGCATACAGAGTAGTGACGGCACTCTTATTGTTGTAGACAGCTTTTTCTTTTTGTTAACTTTCTTCTTCTCGCTACCTTGTCTTATTTCGCATTTTTCCTTTGTTACAATCAGTCGTGTCATGCTAAATGTAACTGTCTGACTAATGACCTAAATTTGAATTACATGCTACACAATAATATATGTCTACAGTGACCACCATCTAAAATGAACTCGCTTAAACTAAAAACTCTGTTTAAATGAATACATTATATAGTTCTAAGTTGTGTTTCCCTTCACCTTCTCTTTTCTCTTGCCACCAACAACGGTTTAAATAAACTTCTCAAATTGAATACATATTGCGAGTTCCAACCAAGTTCGTAATAGCGAATCTGATACTGATTAACAGGAGGTTTTTTTTTTATCTTTGCCTTTTAAATATGGCTTTTTCTACTTTGTTTCCTGAATACGAGAAACCCTGTCTGCTTTCATAAAACGAATGAGCGGACATCGCTTCCTAATAAAGCAGAATCTTTTTAATGGCGTTTACGGCAAACGCATAGCCTGGACGGACCTGATGAAAAATTTAACGTTAATTGGATAATGAACGATCACTGTAGATCGAAATTACGGACAGGACAACGTGATGAAATTTGCCATAATGGCGTCGCGACAGCGGCCATTGACGCAGGTCTGTCGCTATTAGCGTTGATCCTCATTGTATTTCCATTGTGATCGATTGAAAAGACTTTCCACTTGCTTTCGCTTGTTCTATTTTGTTAATGTGTTTGTTGATTCGATTGTTTCTTAATTTAATTTAGACGTCTACATGTTTATTTGCGTATTGGTTTGAGTTTTGTTTGCTTACTTATTTGCTTGTTCAATTATTTATTTGGTCTTATGGTCTCCAATGCATGCTTGTTTACGTCTTCGATTGTTTCATTGTTTGTTCATGAGTTTGTTAATTTGCATGCTCGTTCTGTTTAAGATTCAGTCAACACAATGGATAGTTTGGTTATAGTAATGGTTTTGCTTGATTATTTGGTGGTATTAATACAGTCCTCTAAAGCCGAATGCTTTCTCGGAGATTTCCAAACAACCCAATATAGACTTCCCTCCATAATTAAATATATTTCACGGAATATTTCTTGTTTCATAATAATAATGATTGGTTTGTTGATTGGTAGTATTCATTATAGTCCCCTAGAGCTTTTGCCTCAGGCTTCCAAACCATCCAGAAATAATTTCCGTAGATGAATAACATCAGAGATGAATAGAAGGTTGGCATGTGAATAAGTATAACAGTAATGAGTTAGAAGATAGAAAGTGTAATCTTTTGGAATATGAAGCCGATTTATTATTTCTAATTAACAGTTTCAGACGTCTGTGACCCTCGTAATAAGCTAATAAACGAATAAGAGCCCTAATATAGTCGTAAAACCTCTAAGTACATAATTATGTAAAGATTGAGTACAGTTGAAGGAAGCCTCCCCAGATTGCGAAGGCGCGAAAAGAAGATACTAGCCAGCACTTCAAGGGAGACAAAACTTTCAAATTTTCTCTCCCCTGCTTTTCGCAACAATGTCAGCTCCCCATGGCCTTGCATGCAGCGACTTTCTAGGCGTTAGTCCCATTGTGTACGACAGTGACCATTGATCTCGTTATAGGAGAACACCACCATCGTGGCTTGCAAATCAAATTCCCACAGCGCTCTCTAGTCCACTGTCGTAGTGTTAGAGCCAGTGCCACATCTACGTATAAGCTAAAATACGGTACAGCCTAGGGCTTTACATCTCACAAGGGCTTCAAAATATTTCAGAATTAAAAAAAAAAAATCCTGTAATTTCAAAATAATTCATTTTTCTCATTTCAAATACTTCACAGTTAAATAAGTAATAGGCATATAGATATTTTCTTTTTTGGCCGGGTAAGGGGGGAGGGGGGAATTCTTCGGTACACATCTGTGTGAAAACTTTTGGTGTGACTTCCTAAATTTACGAGGGAACCTCCAACTTTAATATACACTAAAGTAGAGCCTCGGAAAGCCTAAGTCAGGTGTTGGTTGGAGCGAAGTAATTGTATCAAGTAATCGAGTTTCAGACAATTCCTGTCATGTAGCCTTTCTTTCAACACACCACAGAACCTACGGATAGGGGCTCATTATATTTGACTGGCCCGCATACCTGCTGTTGTTACAGTATTCTGGTTCCAGGTTCCTATCACAGAAAAAAAAAAATAGGTCTACATGTGGAGAGGGCAAAATCTATTTCCGGGTGTTCCCAATCGCCATTTCCTAAGTTCGAAGATCTGTTGTGATCAGAAAAATGGTTATGAAGAAAACGTTTTTATTCTCATTTTTACTGTGCTGCAACAGTCTGCAAATCTGCACACCTAAGTGCGTTCTGTATACATGTCGTTGTTGGGTTATTAAATCATACACGGCATTATCCAATTTAATGGCGAGTTTCACGATGATGTACGATCAGTGAACTCGGGCGGCTAAAAGTTTGTCTAAATTAGATGGCCATATCAGTCTTTCTCAGGAATAGCCTATGGCTTGTGAGTAAAGATTAAGCTCTCTTGTTGACATGATTGTTTCAAATCGTAAAGACATTCTTCTATTGTTCTATTGGAATACTTGATTCTGAATAATGATTCTTCTTCTTTCTGTGGACATCTCAGTCAGATTGTTGTGATCATATACTGGCTCATTGGTAAACAATGCTGCCATTAGCTTCATATATATATTGCATGCTTGCATGGGGTGGAATTTACAAAATAAAACGTTTTCTGACGTCAACATTGGGTTTGTCTCCTTTGTACATTTTGCTTAAAAATTCTGTGGTCCCTACACTCTACAGATTTTTGAAACTATTCCCTCAAACTCGAACACCTTGTAACTCGAAAATATGGATAAATCATCTGGGATTCGTGTTTGTGGGGTCTTGTATTATTTAGAAACGATAAACTGGCCCTTTTTCATGCAGAGAAGTCGTTCTCACCAACGTGGTCCATACCAGCCTGTTCCGGTCAGTTGCGACATGCATTACCGCTCTGTGCAGCCTGGCAATCATGGCCTAGACGACTTCCTGTGATTCAAGCCAAAAAAAAAAACCACCTACCAATTAGGGTTCCGTTTTCCCACACTGGCCAGTGCTACCTTTGACCTTCATGGCCTGACCTTAATGACCCAGGCCATGTGACCCACGATGACCTCAGCGTGCGCATGTCAGTCTGCATCAGAGCTGGCCTTAGTGTGGCGGGGTAACTTGGATCATGTTGCACTGATGCATTTTTATCCCGGAGATTTGTGGTAATGGGGTACCGCAAGAGGGGTTATGCATGTATGGCATTGCCCTGGCATGGTGCTGTGGTATGGTGTGTTTGTGTGTCCTCGCCTCCCCCTTCTAAAATGTCTTTGTGTTCATGGTTTTAGTTTTTCTCTTACTTTATAGAGGCAAGACTTCATTTCAGTATACATGAGACCTATTTTGGGCTGGGATGAATATAGATATAGATATAGATATAGATATATAGATATAATGATATAGATATATACGTTAGTTTTATACGGAATTTTATTCGCATTATGCCATGTACTAATAAGGTGTGCATTCTATTTGGGGGCTTATGTTTAAGGGTTAATTGAGAACTTACACATTAACGATAGGATCTCTTATCATTGTAACAATTTCATTAACTCTGCATGTTGTCCGCTACTATAGGTTCATTCAGCACCGATGGACTAATGTCATTCTTACGATGGTAAGAGATCCCATCGTTAATGCGCAAGCTCTCAATTAAAGAACACAAACACACCACTTAGTGTATGGATTGCATGGAGTATCTATACAGTAGGACCTCATGATCTCAAACCTCATTTAAAATAGAAACATGGCATACTCGTTCAAATACTGTGGTCTAGACTCCATTTTAACATTGGCAGGCCGTTATTCGAATTTTTACTAATACATATCGCGATACTTAGCCTTCGAGCCTGAAATATCTAAAGTATCAATTGTATATAGGGGTCAGGCATTGCGATGATACACTGTCTTCATAAACAAGGACACCAACATAAACTTTCTACTAGCAGCAGCAGCANGAGGAGGAGGAGGAGGAGGAGGAGGAGGAGGAGGAGAAGGAGAAGCAGCAGCAGCAGCAGTTAACAACAACAAAAACATAACAACAACAGCAACAAAATATGTAATAACATCTGCAAAGGTTACGAAGATAACAACAGAAAAAAAACAACAAAACATCAAGAATCTAACTGTATTTTTTTTCTTCTTGCCTGCAACACTGGCTGAACGGTGGCACCAGCCTTCAATCTTACAGCTGTGTTGCATGAAACTCACAACTGGGAAGATCTGGCGTAATCTCCAGGGAGATGACTCTTGTGTCAAATGACAGTACTCTCTTTACAGTGAGGTGACAGTCACGTGTCCGAGCTGTCCAAACTTCGACTGTAAGGAGAAACCGGCGTTTTGTTTTGTTTTTTTCTTTTTTAAAGAAGCATTTTCTGCGAGGAGGGGGGAAGGGGAGGGGA
>JAWQUT010000021.1:186859-225066 GCA_033807755.1 Ellobium chinense | reverse complement strand
GGGGGGGGGGGGAGGAGAGGAAAGCATAACTGGGAGAGTCCTCAGGCAATGCAATGATCTCTCTAATCTAGGGACTTTTTCCAAGGGTGCTTTCTCACTCTTCTCCCTGGACCTAATCTTATCACAAGATAAACAAACCAAGGCAATCTCTGGATTTTGCCTTTAAAAAAATGTATTGGATCAAATTCATCATACTGATAACTGAAGGAGGAGGCAGGGTACAATAATTAGATGGGCAAACTTCTGTCATCTGTCTGTCTGTGCTTATAGTGTCATAACTCCAACAACAAGTCAAGAGGAAAAAAAAATACATTTTAAATATAATTATCCACTATGCTTTCTTTGATGAAAATTACAGAACCAAGGGCTCAAGACAGAATTATACACTCTTCAAGAGCACGAAACCACCAGATCTGACATGGAACAATATATGTCATGTCAGACCATGAGACATGAAGACCTCTTCCTCTTGCACCATGATGTCAGGATCATGTGATGCTGTGGTCAACTGAATGGAGTTAATTCTGACTGATTTACAAAGTGAGAAAGTGAGGACATAAAAATATCACAGCGAAGTGACGTGATGTGCCATGCCGAATCTGGTGGCTTCCTGCCCTTATAAGGGAATGGCACTTTAAAGAGACTGGGAACAAAATCAACAAGAATTTTTACACTTGAACAAGCTCAATATGAAATTCACATAGTGTTAAACATATTTCGGATTACCCATGACAAGGGACAACAAAACGGTTGTCAGGCTCAGTCTAGTTCATAACACCGCAAGATCATTCATCAAGAGGATCACACAGTGATTTGTTAGTAGTATATAACAAGCCTTGGCCTGGCCTTGAGAAGTGAGGGTCACTGGCATGGGGGTTAATTTATTGCAAGTCAGAGAGACTAAGATTTAATCCAATAAAATGGGATAGTAGGGGATACTGACATGCTTCATAACAGGCATGTTTTTCGGTCTAACACTAGTACATTTTGAAACATATTGAAACATTTATATAGGAAAATGCCATAAACTGTGAAAAATTTCATGACATCACTAGTTTCATCTTCTGTGTTTTCATAATAAATGCGTTCGAGTGTATTATAGACTTCAAATGAAAATTTATGCATCACCAAAATCAACAAATCAGCGCTACAAATGAACTAACAGCTTCTGTACGTTACCAGTTTGCCGCCTGGAAATGAAACTGTTGTAACCCCTTAAAATCAGTTTTGGACTTACGACATTTTTAATCCCCGACAGCGATTTGTTCATTGATGGTATTAAGTGATTTATAATGTCAGATCCCAACAGTGCTAACAAAGCCCCATCCAATAAACACTAGTTCAATATCTAGCAAAGTCTGGTCACCTTTGTCCACCCTATATTGCTTACAGGCAATCAATACAAATACATGTGAAGATTTATGGCAAATCAGTACAGCATATTACATGTAATTTGACCAATCACTGAGGGTTAGACACTTTGACAAAATTTCCTGATATTTTTGATTTTTTAGAAAATTGGTATCCTGTGACTATATCATTCAAGGTTAAAAAAAAAATGTAAGAGACGAGACAAGCCTTAGCCTTCTCAGAACAGGAGAAAGTACAATGTGAAGATTTACGGCAAATCAGTACAGCAAATTACATGTAATTTGACCAATACAAACATTGGCACCTTCTCTGAGAATGCTAAAAAAGCATAACTGTATTCCTCCCTTTACATATGCAAGCTGCATAATTGTAATCTATAAACTCCAATGCTATTGATAATGCATATATATATTATATACATAAAACGCCCAAAATCTGTTTAAAAAAAAACAATCCAGAGCCAAAAAATAAACCAAACATGCATGGGGCAACAGAATGTAGCTTACTGCCAGTATTATAATCCTGTACGGAAAAGTCAGCAAGGTGAACAAGTGCCAAGAAAGACAGCTCAGGTTTGTGTTGCTTTCTTCAATGTTCTTACCTCACTTTTCACGTTGCATCTTCACTCTTCCATTCCTTCTTGTAATATCCATTTATGATTAACCTTTCGCTATGTTGCTTTTTTTTTTTTTCTCTTTTCACTACATTTGCTACATTGACTCATTAGTCTGTCTGCAGTCTGTACATGATTCACTATGTAGGAAACTGTATGAGTATGTCAAATACAGACGTAATCTATTTCTGGGAACCACATGTACATGTACATCATACATAGCGAAAGGGTTCATCATGGCTTCTCAAATCTCATGGCTGTTTGGTGAGATACAGCAGTGCAACATTATGTCACTCCATGAAGCTACACAGGAAAGCTTAAAGAACTCTTAAATAAAACTTAAAAATATGGAATTCTGAACATGAGGCAGCTGTTGGCTTAAAAAAAAGAACTCAACAATACATGTCCTTGTAAAATATTGTGCAAAGAAAAATGTGCGAAGTGGAAAGAGGGCAGGTACAAAGATACAGTTGACTCCACTTATTCACAAAATCTCAGCAGCATGGAAGAGGTTGTTATTCCAAGAATTTGTGATTTTCCAATGACTTTTCTATAGAGTTATAGGACTTGTTTTTCTACAAAATGTTGCAATTAAGAGGATTGCCATTAAGCAGAGTTGACAGTAGCATGTCTTTGTGCAAAACACCAAGTGTGCTTTACAAAACATTTACTCTACATCAGGCACACTCAACAGAAATGGGGAGAGGGGCAGGGAATTTTGTATTTTAATCTTTCGACATCTATAAAACATGGCTGGGTTATCATTATATGCCATCACGTGCTATCACTATAGTGCAGGACACTGACCAATACTATTATGAAACATTCTATAGTCTGAGATAAGTCAGAGACAATGTTTCATGCCTTGACAGGCCATTTATTTGGCCCACAGACGAGCAGTTGGGACCTCTACTCTATATCACAGGCTCTTATTATTAAACCATGAACTTCTCTATGTTATGGCACATGGTGATCAACAGCTTCATGAAAAATATACCAATATTGAGTTTCAACCTCAGTGTTCTGGGAAACAATAAAAAAAACGTTATGTGAGTGGTCTAAAACAATTTTTTTTTATTTAAACCCTCAAATTTTGCTCAAGACTGCTTATTTCTACTTGCCATTGTCATCACATAACATGGCAAAATTTGTTCTAATTTACTCTTTTCACAAAATATTTCTGACATGAGTGTTCAATATGAACAGCTTTCACGAACAAGGTAATAATTCAGAACAAGTTCAGTGATATCACCCCAAAGCCTGCAGACCAAATTCCTGAAGGTGTGTATTCTCAGACAGAAGCACTATCCAAAATGCTTCATATAATGGACAAAACAGTTAGGTGGTGTTCTGAAGAAGGAATGGCATAGCGCCATGATTGAGCTAACAAGATTTCACAGCATGTTATAAAACTTAATAACATCATGAAGCTGAAACATGTGATATGAATGACAAAAGATAAAATCTATACATATTATAATGAATCACAACCTGATAACATTAACTCTCTGGTGCCATGGGACCAGAAGTGATGTATTTCCAAAGAATGCAAGTTCCCATTTAACTGCACATCAATTTGTTTAAGGCGTCACAACAACATACTCCCAACATAAATACATGTACCATCTTGTCTGGTCACTCCCAGTATTTGCCAGTGGCTATGCGCAAAAAGTGGCTGTGAATAATCCTTTTCATGCTCTTGATGGTATCTTAATAAAGGTTGCCTATCTCCACTATGTGAAAACATTTTTGGCACTGTTAATAATATCAAAACTTTTTACTGAAAACAATCCTTGTTGACAAGAGGCTCTATTAAGCACATTATGCCCCTTTTATGAAAAATGACTTTATTAAGAGCCAAAACCCCAATTTTACAGGAAACACAGAACATCATTCCGCTGCTCCTCCCTTTATCAATCAAGCAATGGTGCAAACAGCTGGTTATCTCAAAAACTATAGAACTACTGAGTCAAGGCTGTTAAATTATTCCACAACAGACAGACGTGAACTCCACTTAATCATAAGTTAGCAAGGGCATGGAAAAGTTGCAATTAAGCAAAGCTGAATGTGGTATGGTCAGAAAACTACACATTTCTCTTATGAGAAAAATAAACCATAGTGGAAGATTCACCTGAATATATATAAGCTGCTTGTTGATTAACATCACTGGGCCAAAAATAACATAAAACAACAGACTATGCACAGGTTCAAAAATACAATATATGATGCACCCTAGTAGATGTATATTCATAAGATTAAGAGGCATTTACCGGTTCGATCTACATAAAATACAACAACAGCACTGTGAATAACAAGTTTGGATAAATAACACCAGGTAATACCTATCTTATTGAAGACTAACTAAATTGCTGATATGTGTTACTTCATTTGAAATGGAGTAAAAATAAAAGACAAATGTTATAGTGATCTTCACCTTGGCTTGTGTCATATATTTTTTGCCCAGTATATACACTTTTCTGGTAACGTTATGGGTGGAATATTTTGCATTTACTAGTGACGCAACATAACTAAAGAAAACACAAATGCGCATCATCCTGATCTGATAGATACTTAACTCATTGACTACAGAATTTTTTTCCACATCTGGACAGAATTATTTTAGCCTGTGTATAAAAATGAGTAAAGTGGCGATTTTGTATGGCCAGTATGGAAATAATATGGGCAAAAAATACCTAATTTTATGTCAAATTAAAGGTAATTATATAAAAAGTTAATATAAAAAGTGGGATTTCATAGGAAACAAAACAATACAGCAAGGGTCACCGGCCGCTGAGACCGGCCGGACGTCAGATCGTGGAAAATTATCGGCCGCTGTCAGCGGCCGCGCGTAGCCAAGGAGTTAAGCATGAGGCACTCATTTACATCTTAAAACCATTCAGAGCAGAATATATCTCTAATTTTTTAATCATTATAGAAGGAGGATGTTTTTTAACTAGATACAAAACCTGAAATGGAGCTACCACTCTTGAATATACCTGTATGAATGTACAGTTTCACTGGCTGACACTGCAACAAATCAGTTGCCATAGCTACAAGGCATATAAAACCATCTGATCTGTAAAATTCCCTGATATTAAAAGCCCTTGTGGTTTGTGAACTAATGCTGTACCAACTACTGTATATGCGATATGTCTGTGCAAAATTAGTAATATGGAGGAGACGCTGGTGTAGGGAACACTGAGCAAAATGATAGTTTGAATTCAAAATGCTGAAATTTTGACTGAGGGATGTTTTTGGTTGCTGTATGCATGTTACAGTGAGGAAGTGTGTGCACCTACCAGATGTTTGTAACAGCAAAGACAGTTATAAGTGAGAGTTCAGGCCATTACAGTTTCAGCTTTGTTAATGGAACTTATTATTAATGGCCTTGGGTTAAAAAAGGATGTGGCACGAATCAACAGTGTATGTTAATGAATGAGGCAATGATGTAAATACAGCCTATACCACTCACAAGCCAACTCATTATTTTCTTGCTCTTCTGCGTCAATTGCAGCCCCCTTGGCTTGCATAGATACTAATCTTTCCTTTGCTTAGGACCACCCACAGAATGAAAGGACTGTCCCTCTTGCACAACCACAGGGGCCAAACAAACACAGCCCTGGGATCTTCTTTTCTTAATAGCAGATCTAAAACATCTATCATTCATTGTGAACAGCATTTCAAGATTATCTGTTTTTTTCATAACAAAATCATAATAGTCTCACAATGCAATAAATCACTGAAACTTGGGAGTTATAGCAAATACCAATCACAGAGAAGTCCTGAATAATATTATCATGCAAAGAAAACATCAAATTGGCTCATCTATGATTAGATGGCTGTTATCAACATAACAAAATCATCTGCCAAAAACAAAAATTCATATGGATGCTACACAGAGCACCACCAAGAGAAAAAACACTTATCAATATTTCGAAAAAAAGAAAAAAAATAGTCAAAGCTGATATTTGAAAGTTGAGATTTGACACAGTTGACATTGGACAGCTCATACAGAGATTCTAATAATGTTGATAATGAAAATTACACTGCCTGTCATAAATAACTTCCAATTAGCCCTCATTTCCAAACTTTAGCATAACATTTTTGTGTCACAAAGAGATAAGTATGCACTTCATGGCCTCATAAAATCTGTCCACCCTAAAAACTCTAGTACTTAATTTGCAGATTTTATAAGACAACTGATTCACTCACCTTTTTTTTTGCGCATTACAACAGTTACGTTATTTCTTGTGAAATTATGTCACAGAATTTCAAGGTGAAATCCAATGAGAAGTTTATTATGATGGGTAATGTATTTGCAAATACAACGAAATAACAAAAATGTGCAGTCTTTAACAAAAAGGCACAGATCTAGGTAAAGTATCCAAACTCAACAGTAACACATTGTTTCCACTGTCTCCAGAGCTACATGTAGTTTTATTGTCTTTCTTATTCTATGTTTGCAATGTATCAAATTATTATACAATACTCCATCACTTAAAAGTAATATACATTGTATATGCATGTCTGTAACAAACAGACTTCTAAAGCACAGGTTATTTATTTGTGAACACAAGTTACAGTGGGAATAAAAACAAAATCAGCCAATGAGGAAGATAACTCCAATCTGTATAACAGAGTCTTTAAAAATTCAGAAGGTGCAGCAGTGCTAAAATCATTTAATTTTGTACACAGCAAACTTCAAAAGCAAAACAACCCAGAACACAGATTTGCCCCTGTAATAAAGCAATAATTAAAATGTACATGTTGTGCATGATGATATATTAAAATCCAAACTGAGAAATCAGACAAACAGACACTGCTTCTCTCTAGCATATTAATTTACCAAGTACTTTAACAGCAGTGTTGTAGTCAAGTGTGTGTCATGACATATATATTTAGGCTTGGTGAAGTTCTATTTAAAATTCTGAGGCCCCCTCCTACCAATCAGAGGGAGCCACTTATATATTATAGCCATTGGTCATTGTAGGCTACCAGCCTAACAAAAAAAAAGCCAGTTTTTGGTTGGCTGATATATGGTCAAATTGCCTGAGAGGACTAATTACATAAATAATTAACAGAATTTCGAAAGAAAGAAAGACATCTTATAAAATCTGAAATGTTGCTCCAGTGGAGTGTAAGATTGTAAGGTGTAGCTTTCTTAGCTTATACATAAATCCAGCACTGAATTTTGGATTCAACAGGATACTCCAAATTGCACCAATCACAGTCTTCAATTTCTTCATCATTTAAAAACTCCTGGGTGCAATCAAAGAACTTGCCTGTCAATCATGCATTTAATTTCTGGCATTAAGATTGCACTTAAACTAAACTGTGATGAGAATTAATATTTTTCACTGTCTTGCTGTCCAATACATGATAACCAAAATGGCAGCACCCGCATAAACATCAATGTATTATTCACGACGATTTCACAGGAATGTCTTTAATGCTCCTTCTGTTGGAAGAAATATGGAATGTCAGTATTATTATCTTTTTCAAAATAACTACTTTGGGTTGCAAAATAATGTCAACAATCTTTAATAGATCTAGCCACTCCACAGCTATATTTACTCAAAATGCCAAGTGTTTATAAGAATGAAATAACAGGGAACTATTTCTGCAACAAAATCTGTAGCATATTCCTTTCCTGAGTGTGAAATTAATGTCATTTGTGTATAATCATTACTTTAAGCAGAGCGAATTATTTGGTAAAATGTTACAAAAACGAGATGCAAAAGGAGCTGAGGCATCTGTAAGTGTCAGAATTTGGTGAGCTGAGCATGTTACTGTTACTTAGTAAAAAACCGATGAATGCGGGATTCCTGATCATCTTGTTATTCAGAAGTCTCACAACTGCTAAGGTCACAATCTAAGGGGAATAATTCAATCATTAACAGAAATCTTCTGTTTTGTTACCTCCCCTGATGCCGGTGATCTCAGCCTAGTTAAATCTGGTCCTTACAGTTTTTGTTTGCATATTGATACTTCCCAATCAATACAAGCAAAGTGTGCGTAAATCATATAACTGGGCCTTAATAATTTCTTTAAGACCCTGCCGAACTATCCTCCTTGTAAAGGCTGCCATTTTCCTGCATCAATACTTCGATTTTTGTGTGAACTGTGTTATGATCTATGACAATGCATGCTCTTGTCTCAATCTTTTTCCATCCATTACATTTGAATGTATTTTGTTTTGAAGACTGAATTAACCAATGCTGCACTGAGATCTTTTTCATTTTGGTCCTAGCATATCCTCAGGCTTCACCCATTTGTCAAACTGATCCTCTGTCAGCAAGTGTAGTTTTATTGCTGCCTCCTTCAGCGACAATCCCTCTTTGTGTGCTAGCTTGGCGATTTTTGTTGCATTGTCATAACCTATGTGAGGGTTGAGTGCAGTGACCAGCATCAAGGACTCATCCCTAAGCTGGTTTATCCTGTTCACATTTGCCACAATTCCTTGAACACAGTTTCGTGTGAATGAAATGCAGGCATCGGAGAGGAGACGAACAGACTGTAGAACATTGCTCACAATGAGGGGTTTGTAGACATTCAGCTCAAAATGACCCATGCTTCCTCCAACAGACACTGCTGTTTGATTCCCCATAACCTGGGCAGCAACCATTGTGATGGCTTCACACTGGGTAGGGTTCACTTTCCCTGAGAAAGTCAACAAATGGTATTTAAGCCTGCATATGTAGTCTAACATCACAAATAGAAATCTAGGTCACTGCATTTAAGTATCATATATCAAATTTTGTTACTGATTTCAGATCACAAATTTTAAACATTTTAGTCTGATATATTGGTTGATAATTTTGATAAATATGAATCCTTAAACATGCCCAGCTGATAAGAAACAAATAGTAAAATCAGTTGGCAATGATTAAATCATATGCCTTTTGTGATGCCTGTGAATGCTGCCCTAATGTTAGAGGTAACACCATCAACTAGTGTAATACTGATTTCTCCACAGTAAAGGTATAATGCGTAAGTTGAAACTTTTAACCCATTTCTTACCAGGCATAATGCTGCTTCCGGCTTCATTCTCAGGCAATGAAAGCTCCCCCAACCCACACCGAGGACCTGAGCCCAGCAAGCGAATGTCATTGGCGATCTTCATGAGGCTGCAGGCAAACACATTCAAGGCTCCATGCAACTCAACTAAGGCATCATGGGCAGCCAGGCATTCAAATTTGTTCTTGCCCGAGACAAAAGGAAGACCTGAAATAGTAAGGAATAATTTAATATTTCATATAATCAAGGTAACAAAATCAAAACTATCTAGAGGTCATTGTATTATTCCAATCAGTAGGGAAAGATTTGATTACTTGCTTGCTACTCTTATTCTTGTGACTGTCTTCATGCAAAATACATGACTCATGATGATGCCCTCTTGGAATGTAAGAATAACTTATATCTTGCTGCATATCTTAATCTGAACACTGTGGTTTTAAAACAATATACATTTTTTAAAAGACTTGTGATCAAAGGAGAAAATTCAAAGTTATATGTAGCTACACATGGATGGCATAAGATCAGATAAAGTAAAAATAAAAACAACCCAATCTTCCTCTGTACGGCTTCCTTTGTCCAATACACTCAATTCACCTGTGTAATCAGCTATTCTTGCTGCAGTCTTCTCCGCAAAACCTTTCCTGGCATTCAGTCCGGTGCCCACAGCAGTGCCTCCTGAAAGAGAGTGCACAACATATTTCCAATTGACTTATGGAAGAATCTAATAAAACATGTGCCTTCATATCTCTAGCACAACTTTCAAAGCACTGATTAAGGCACAAAATGTGAAGAAGTATGGATCTCAAGTTCTTGTAAGCTTTATTAGTCATTTGTAAAATGCCAACCACATGTAGATTATCAAAGAAGTAAAACACATAAGTACTGGCCATGAAAACACTGGGCATTACAAGATAAAAAAAAAATTGTGAATCTCTTAAATCTAATAAAAAATTAGTTTACACTGGCAAAGATTTGATGCTTCCACACCACGAAAACAAATGAAATAAAACATAATGCATAAGAAACAGGAAGAGAACTAGCTTGAATTCAAATAGCTTGCAACATGAACATTATTACAGAAAAGCAGCTTTTGTCAGCTGATTCAGTGATTGCATGCTTCAGCCTCACAATCATATCAGCTTTTGAAACTATGGAATTTTAGATAAACTCTGCATACTTTTTACTCTTGCAATTCTGGGTGTGGTACCTGGAATATTCTTTTTTTTGGGTGCATTGGTGTGATCAAAATGTCATGAGAGAATTTTATATGGGTATGTCTATAACATTCTTAATCCTGTGGACAAGTCTCTCTTTGTTTGCAGTACAAAGCAATGAGCTTACAATGAGCCACTGTAATCTTAGCCTTTTTCACAACTCATTCTTCCTAAGCATAGCTTTACATGATATGGTCAAACCACCACTGAAAATCTGTCTGCCAACATTGCATTTTACCTAGTGCTAATTCTAGCAGCCTTGGAAAGGTAGCGAGAACCCTGTCCTTGCCGTATCTCACTTGTTGTAGGTATGCACTGAACTCCTGACCTAAGGTCAGAGGAGTTGCATCCTGGGGAAAAAAAAGAGGTTCTGCTGACATCTTACAACATCAACTCTGACATTCAAGGGAGCACAGGGGAAACCTACCCTGTCACAGCTTGAATTTAAACATTGACAGAGTTACAAGAGTTAGAACCCTTTAATGATCACAGTAAGATCATAAATGTGACGTTCCACCTTTCTGACACTTCTAGGCAATTGCTTCTTCTGTGAGCTATGAGTGAACAAATCAGATCAGTGATTAAACCTAACTGGAGGCAAAGCCTTTACCCAGCAAGGGAGGCTCCTGTATGCTGCCAGGTGTCACAATTCTTGATGATAAGGTTCAATCTGGCCTGCCTCCAAACAAAGATCCCGCTTTGTGATCAAAATATAAACTGTGGCTTCACCATTCTAATGAACAAACAGATTTTGGGCTAGAGTAGCAAAGCCAGTATGCCAACAAGCTCTACCTAGAATGTTCCTTCCACAACAGTACTGACCAAGTTTTCACATAACAACTGCCATCTGATGACAGTTTTTCTAAAATGTCCTGATCTGACAATCACATTGAACCCACACACTTCTGAGG
Organism: Ellobium chinense; assembly: GCA_033807755.1. Taxonomy (NCBI): domain Eukaryota; kingdom Metazoa; phylum Mollusca; class Gastropoda; order Ellobiida; family Ellobiidae; genus Ellobium; species Ellobium chinense. The sequence goes on along the minus strand of JAWQUT010000021.1, from coordinate 213,940 downwards.
TCCTGATATTTTATAATGCTTCCAGAAATAAGAGTTTATTTTAAGAATGAAGGAATGTCTAATATGTGAATGTACCAACCTGTAAATGAGTTCTCCCTATCTTTATGATGTTTTTGAACTCGTTCACTTTAGCATCTAAAGCTGATGCCAGCAAATCCATGGCAGGCAAAAGTCTGGAGTTGACCTCCATTCCCACTGCTATGTGCATGGCTGTGGGGAATGTATCATTTGAACTCTGAAGAGAGAAACAAATTTAATCATGAAATGTGTATGAGTAAGACATCCTACACCTATATGAGTTGTGGTTGCACCCTGGCTGAATATTTTATGTATCTGGTACTCTTTTAGTTCCTCTTCTTGAAAGCTCTGGCCTCAACGAATCAGCAGAGTATGTAAGTTAACCTTTCTCTTGATTACTGTAAAAATCTGTGAAATAGTGTGTGTCATTACTTTGTTCAGGGGCTTGAGGGTATGGCTGCAAGACTGCCCTAAAGGTGCCTAAACTTTTAAGAAAAGGAATGATAAAAACATAAATTTACAGTCTTATATCTTGGCAGCATGTCTGTGATTGCAATTTCACAGTAATGCTCTGATCACTAAACTCTGTCATCTGCTTGGGTAATATGCAATATTTATGACACTGATCACCAGAATTAGGTGAGTAACATAATATATCTCAGCCAATGCATTCCCTCTCACAAACGGATGGACTGACACACATGTGATCCGATTAGTCTACTTTTGCTTGTCATTCATGGCATGACAGTGACAAAATCAGATTTATAAACCTTTGAAAATGAATCCAGTGTTCACATCCTTCGTCATCTCCACTGCAAAACGCTAAATATAGTGCTCAATAAACTCCTGATAATTCATTATTTTGCAATGGGAGAAACAAAATTAGCCATCCCAGGGTTCTTTCTTAGGCTCACGTGTTCCTCTCTATTGTCCAACATTGGCCATATTTCCTTCCCTATGTGTGATGCACATGTACAATGTACACTGCACTTCTTTATCTTTATTGCCAATATCCTGAGACTCATCCATCGAGGATATGATTTAGGATTAGAGACAACGCTAGGTTGGAGAGTTCTAGAATACTGCCACCACTGCCTAGACAAGATGACATAATAAGGGGGTTATGACCAAACTGCTTCCTCGATATACAATTCCACAACAGCTGCATGAACATTCATTAACATTTTTGATAAATCCTAAACTCAAAGATTGCCTTTAGAATACCTGCCCCATGTTGACATGATCGTTGGGATGGACAGGAGACTTGGATCCCATTTTACCCCCATCCATCTCTATGGCTCGATTACTGATAACCTCATTCACGTTCATGTTTGTCTGGGTGCCAGACCCTGTTTGCCAAATGACCAGTGGGAAACTGTCATCCAGTCTGCCTGCAATCACCTGAAGACATGAGAGTAGGTGAAGGGATGCAATACTTTTCCATGCAACAGCATACATAGATGGAAATAATCAACACAGCACATCTCAGAACATGTGTGTAAAGTATCTCTTGCTAATCAGCTAATGTTATACAGTAACAGAATGATATCTGTTATGTACATCCACATCAGTTAACCTACAGATTTCTGTTCAAAACAGAAGTTATTTTGTCATTCTTTCTATTTGCTCATTTATCAAAATTTGCATTTGTCATTATCAGGGATGCCACTCACTTTTCATAAAATTCTCTGAAACTTTTGTGGCTTCACGGAAAATCATGTGGACTTGCTAATCTGAAACTTCCACTTTCAAAGAGCCAAGTCATGTTTGATCTCTAAATAAACCTATCTTCGACAATAAAGAAATAAAGCTATCTCTCTGTGTTAATTTACTGAAGCTGTCATAGTTAAGCTATGAAATATTTCCTTGTCCTATTGCTTCAAACTTCCATTACTAATCAAATTTGATGCTTTGAATTTTCTGACAGAAATACCCTTAACAATACTGAATAGTGGACATTCAAAAAATACTGCAGCACATACCCTATATATTGCACGCTGCATCCTTACTCTTAAAACCTTGAAAATATTCATGTTCATATTAATGTACACCGCTTTAGACTAATAACTCATCACAAAACAGAGCAGAGAACACATCAGAATTGTTACTCACCTCATCAGCTGCTTTGATGATGAGGTCAGCAATTTGTTGCTGCAAACCATAGTCAATGTTCACCTCTGCTGCACATCTCTTCAGGATGCCAAAAGCTCGTATAATAGCAATCTAGAGAGACAAGTGATTTGTATGAGACGGCAGCATAAACTTCCGCTTCCTGTTTGTTCAGTTTATTTAACTACATCACTTAAAACTGCCATCCTTGATGTAATGAGAGATGCAAGACTAAAACTTATGAAAAAAAGTGTTAAAGTTCGGAACTGGCTGAAAACATAACTGGAAATGATCATGACAATCCACAAGTGACTGAAGATGATGAGAAATAGACAATATGTCCAGGTGGCATTAATGTTCACATTTATGCAAATAGTTTGCAAATAGCAGCAAAGAAAAAATGTAAAGTTTGATTAGAATAGCTACAGTACAGTATATTATGACAATTTCAGCCACTTCATATTATATTACTTTATCTGCCCCACCTTTTACTTTGCCTTTGTCTTACACAATGCTTCTGTGTGTCATAGTAACAGAACTGTCAGATACAGTGAAGCCTGCTCGTAATTTTAAACTTACTGGCATCCTTTCTGTAGGTCCACCAATGTCAAAGTTGATGATAGACCGAGCTGTGTTTGCTCCATAATACTTGTCTGCTGGTACACTTATGTCCCCAAAGCTGTCTGCCTCAATTCGAACTTCACCCTGTTCCATGCAGGTAACATTTAAATTTCAGCTCAGGAAAAAAAAGAATATGGAGCCTAACAAATAAAACGAAAAAAATTAACCAATTAAATATTTGATACCAAACAGATTGGTGGTTAATCACTGACCTGGGACCCAAAATACTTCTTTATATCTCAGACCCACATTTAGTTTTGACTAAACTTTTGATGAACATTTGTTTTGTAATTGTTTACTGGCAAGTAATCATGCATCATGGATCTTGAAATTGAAACATCAGAAAGTGTCATCTAGAGCTATCCTAATCCTGCAGAAAACTGCATTTCAAACCCTCAAAATCTGCACCAAGAACTGTGAAATTCACATGCAAAATGTGGAAAAATTTGTGCTAAAATTTGGAAAATAGCTTCAGAACTTCATTTTATTTAACATCATGTTGCACTGTTTACTGTACAGTACTGCTGCAAAGTTGCAGAAATAGAACAGAAAACTTTGCAAAATTGCAGCAAATTTACCAAAAAAAATGTGGAAATTTGCAGTCATTCGCAGCCTTGATTTTCTGTAGGGGACAGGTAGAAAAGTGGGCCTTCCCTACGAATTGCACCGATTTAGTCGATATATTTTTATTATACTATTATTAGTTATTCGATACTGGTTTCGATATTCCAATGTTGTGACTACTCCACAGTCCCCCATAGGCGGGGCCAACTNCTTCAACTTTATTTTATTATATTTATTTCTTAAAGTTCAAAGGATATCGTGTTGACATTGGTGATTGGAATTAATATTTCTTTGTGAACTGGCTACATCTCCTCAACTGTTATGCAAACTCAACAACTGCTGCCGCCCTTATTGTCGTAAATGAGGAGAAGGGAAGGTTTGGTGTTTGTTGTCTGTTGATGTTGATGTTGATGTAGATGAAGAGGGGCGGGAAGGCAAGCTTGGCTATGGGCTTTAGCCTAACTCGAACCTCAACGGGTCAGTCGTTGGTATGAACAGACGTCAGGAACGCAGCTGTGTAGAGTGGACGACATCAAAGTTGAATCACATGTAGTGCAGATAGAACATTTTAATTTCAGTCACAGCTTCCAGACTACCAGCCAGCCTGATGGGGGAGAATGCATGAAGAGCCTCGCAGGAGCCAGACGTAAGCTCGACTGCGTTGAGGCATAGACTCCGACTAAAGCCAGACTTATACTGAAAACCAGACTAACTCAACGGGAAATATAACATGGTTACGCGGACATATTGGAGAGCTACTATTTTTGATGCACGACTTTGGCACTGATATGGAAAAAAATGGACAATGAGTGAAAGGTTAATAGACGCTGGCAGGGTAGTTGTGAAAGTTATATCAACATGTCATACGGTACATCAAATTGTAGGGTATAGCAAGATAAAGAAGTTGTACAGATCATCCCAAGTCATTAGAAAACTCATAACCAGAAAACATGATCTAAAGGTGCTGCGAGGCAGCTTACCTAGTTCTGTTGCACAACATTAAGTGCCAACAACTCCGTGAAGAAATAACTGTATGTCATAAATAATAGTGCAAATAATTTGCCTTATACAGATGCTTAATTGACATAAGTTTGATGGATGTAGCTTTAGTGGTTACTGAGAAAATTACAGTTGAGTGCTGGGGCATGAAAGCACAAATTTACTACATTATGCACCACCAGCACAAGTTCATATACCCACCATCCTTTGCTGTCCCTAGGCCATCCCTTTCTTGTACACAACAATTGAACAGATCAACATGGACATTTATTCTCAGTTGTTTTATGTTCTTGAATGATTTTTTGGGGTGTTTTTTTAATTGTTTTTGACAAGGCAAAAGATGCAGCAAGTTGTAAATAATCAGGGTTGAAAATTATAATGAACGGTCCCTGGTATATTTGTTCCTTGACCGCCCGGAAATTTCTTCCGTTCTCATCATAATGGCGGCGCAGTGCGCATCGGCCTTCGATTGATAGTACTTACCTGAGCATAACTTTGCAAATAATGAACACAATCAAGCAAAAACTGGCAAGTGTGCCTAATTTTTATTGCATTTTATGATGTTTAAACTAGTAATCACGCGCAAGTCCTGGATTTTGTTTCAAAGCATACGCCGATGACTGGTAGCGTTTGGCCCCAAAATGACCCAGATCGCACTGCTATTCAAAAACGATATTTTAAATAATATCCGTGTAGAAAGATTGCCAGTAACCTCACAGTTTTAGGAGCAAGGATTAATACTGTTATAAAATCTTGGGTAAAGATATTCATGGGGAGGAATTCCATATGTGTGCCAGAAAGATTTCCGCATGGAACACATCGAACCAACAACATACCCTAACCCTAATCCTACCCTAACCCTAACCCTAACCCTGACACTGGGTTAGGGTTATGGTTAGGGTTAGGGTTAGGGTATGTTGTTGGTTCGGTGTGTTGCTTGAGGAAATCTTTCTGGCACACATATGGAATTCCTCCCTATTCATGTCTTACTCTGTTTGCTGGAGATAAAAAAGAGATGTTAAAATACGCCGATGACTGGTACAGTCACTCTAGACGTCACTTTAGGGTACAATTCTCAATGAGCATTACAGTTAGGGCTCAGGGCAGTCAAGGACCCCGTTTCGATGGGCATTACCACATTATTAGCCAATTATTGACTAGACGTCTAGGCCTAAATTAGGGACCCCGTTTCAATAATGGCATCATTCAATGGACATGCTGATATTTACTGATAAAAATAAAAGCCATCGCATCACCGCAAGGACAGGACGGGTCTTACATTACTGCAATTCATTAAGTCATTGGTTTAGCCACAAGATCGGTCCGTTGCCCTACTTACGTTCAACAGATCTGACATAATTATCTGGAAATGCAAAGCCCTGGTTTTTCTATGTTTCAATTTATAATGTAATCTGGTCTACTTTCACTTTCGCCACTCGTCCTCATAAACCGGAAGTTCCACGCTAAAGGTCATACATACCGGTTCAAGTTAGGTCTGTGGATAGGGGTTCACACATTAACAAAGCCTTGAAAATAATGGCGTTTGCACATGCAAGCAATTTTTTAAACACATGATCTACATATATGTGACATTTGAGAGCTTGTTTTCTGGTAAAATCAGTATTGTTCATTGTGTATGCATCCATTTTACATGGATTTTGCACGTTTAGTATAAATCGAATGAGTATTGTGATTACCTTAACACATTTTGCTACTCGTGAATAACCTAACCCTGACCCTTAAACCTTGAACTGTAACCCTGTTGCCACTCGTGGTGAATTTCCCCTGCGGTAAGGTAAAAATAGCCTACCAAGGGTATACTGCTTTTCGTAAATTGATGGGGAAAGCCGTGAAAGATTTCCCCCTTTTTAACAGTAAAATTATAAGATTTTAAAAAACTAAATTTGCTTCAACATCGTATGTAGGAAACTGTAGGGGAAAATCACTCCCGCTGAAGCGGAAAAGCACATGACCAGAGTGGCATCACATAGACTTATTTGTAAACAGGTGAACGGCCGCTGGCGACCAAATCGTAGAAACCAAACTTCATAGTTTTGGGTAAGCCGCAAGCCTTTGGCTGATACTGATAAGATATTTGGCATTTCTCGTCTGTCTAAGAACCTAGCAGAGATAGACAATAGTCTAGTCTAGACCAGGCTATTAAAGGTTTTGTCTTCCTGAAAACGTCAGTCATTATCTAGTCTAGACGAGAGGCCTTTCCTGTTCTAGAAGATAGTATCAGCTGGGGATCAGATCTAATCTAGCCTAGCTAGACTAGTCTAAATATAGACTAGACTAGATCTAGAGCGACTGTAGGTATCTAGACCCAACTCGAGTCAGTTTTTTTTAATTTAATCAGATTAGGTGCTATCCTGCAGACACCTGCAGCGTTACCTAGTCTAGTCATCTTGTCTCGTGTAGGTACGCCCCCTCACTTCTCCCCCCCCCCCCCCCCNCAGTATCATTCTAGTGTTTAGCCTATAGAATGGCCCCGTGGGTCTAGTCTACACAATGACAGCACTGATTGATAGACTATAACTTCATTATAGCGATTTTTCATATCCAGTAGTGTAACTAGACTATATAGACTATTATTATTTTACTCTTTGAAGTCTTTGGTTACCATAGTCCATGTCTTTAACTAGAATAGGTGTCCAGACTACCCTAATCTGCTGCAAGTAGTCTATTATGATCACTTAGAGAGTTCCTAGATGTCTTCCATTTTCCAATCCATCTGGAACTGCAGTGAAACAGTAGAGTGGAGGAGGAAGCCAGTAGTTTTTCTTTCTTTTTTGTTTGCTTTATTTTCCAAGTCCTGCCTTGTCTCCAGTTTAGATTTGAACATAGAATTCAACACAATATCATCACGCTCATAAGATAATTACCTAGACTAGTCTAAGTAATTTTTGGCCATTTTGAGCAAAGAAGAGAAAACTTTGTTTTACTGAATGTTACAAACTTTATTAGCAAAAATGTTATTCAGCAGTCAAGCAGTTTTAAATGCAGTTAGTAAATATCACACATAAATCAATGATGCCATTGACTGAGATCCTTGCACCAACGGTAACAGCTTCTTCAGCCAAAAAAATGACTTAGGCAATTATCTTATGAGCATGACAGTATGCACTTTAAAGGAGGACATGCACATCAAAAATGATTTTCCGTTTTTCAATACTTTTTCTCTCTAAAAATTATCATTGGTGCCCACCGAGTCAATTTAGCGAAGAAAGAGCAGCGTTCTGTTACCATATGCGTATGTAATATGATGCAATTAGGAGAACTAGAGTCACTGGGTTTGGCCCTTGGGTCCACAATCATTCCCCCTCCCCGATCAGCAGAGGTCTGTGGCAAAAACGATGATGTCACTTAAGTTCCAGCAGCTACAGACACCACTATCTGACAATGTATTAATCAGCTTTTAAGATTCTGGTCATCTAAATTCAAACGTAAAGTTTGATAGTGTAAGCCAGAAAAAGTATTCTGCATTTTTATTGCCTCAGCATGATTTTGTTTTAAATATCAACTGTTCACAGAGGAATTAAAACATTCATACCAACATGCCATCACCCATCTACAGAGCACTAGCTAGACAGCTTGATCATGTTGCTAGAACGTAATTGACTTAAGCTTATGGCCGCCACACGTGCAATTGGGACTTTGGATAATGTAACCCTGTGTGTTGTCTGGAGCCAGCAGAGGCGTTATATCATTATGAGAGATGCTTGAAAAACTGTTTAATTGGAATAATAGGGTATTGTATGATTTAATATGGTCTGTAGGACAATGCAATCTTCCTTTAACTTTCAAGGACTTGAAAGTTGTTATAGTAGAGAGAAATCCCCAAAACTCTTCAGGGGTTATTTCGATTACATTTCAGCTCATCACAAGAGAGAAAAATGAGCTCACCAACCAAAAAGTTGAAGACCAGTACAGACTTCCCAGGCTTTTGTGATGAAGCCTACCCAGATGTGTTCAACACCAATGCTATGCCAGAGCAACCAAAGGAATTGAAATCAGGACAACTGCCAGAAGATCAGATCAGACATTATTTTGAAAAGGTTAGAGGCAAGTCCTACCGCAGACTTTTAGCAAGGAAGTGCTCTTTAGGTGTGGATATATAACTTAGGTCTGCTTGGCTTTGGGTGAAGAAAGATGCAGGGCTCCCTTGATTACAATCCAAATTAAGATGGATTTTGAAATAAAGAACAAAAGTATGGGGACTGATTACACTGGAGAAAGAGAAAGCTGGAGATAGAAAGAAAAAGATAAGAGGGCAGGGGAAAGGACATAATGAATACTTGTTAAAAGCAGTTGCATGTTCAATTCCCCGTAATATTTGGGAGCCATGTAGTAAGACTGCCCAGGACTGAAGGTATTGTATGACACTGTTGTTTGGGACAAACTGTGCCTAAACACAGATTTGAACTTAAAGGTAAAATAGAATGTTATTAAACCCTTTCTATTTCACTGGCTCTCTGTTTTTCCTCTTCTTTTATTCTCCATCAACATTTGTCTTATCCTTCTGCACAAGGTCCAGCCCCTCCACTTCCCCCCCACCCCCTCCCCTCTAAAAGTGAGGCTCTGGGACATGGCTTGTTCTATCAATCCCTTTAATCCACCACAGCTGCTTGTGAAGTCTGTTGCTGTAATTTCTTCAGTACATGCATATATTACATTACTTTATTCAAGACAGTCACATGTTATTCTTGTGACTTGTTTCAGAGAGTGTTGGTGTGCTGAAATGTGCACTAAGTTTTAAAGATTAGCATTGACCATAGGACTTCCAAACTTCAGGCTTGGCAAGGAATTATTTTTATTTTCTTCCCACTGGCTTAATGTGATTGATATTTACTTGGCAATCTGTTGTTGAGTTTATCATGTGATTGTAACATGAAATGAGTCACAACCCATGTGCCTTTCATGCATCACATCTGCGACCATTTGTTTTTTAAGGTTAACACATGTTTCGAGTAACTGTGGTGAAACTATTTATAACATTGATTGTAGATGTAGAAGGGTGGGCATCCGAAAGAAAATAATAACAGGTTCATGAAAGTAATGTTCATACTTTGGCATTGGTTTACAGTGCATTCAGCATAATCTGACTCTGTTGTCTTAGAATGCCAAAGTCAAGTGTACCAGTCACTTGTTAGTTGTAGAATAGTGTAATAACAGCTTTGTGGCACTAATATTTCATTCCTTATTTAATTAAAGAATGCAGTGGAAATAATATTTGTTTCCTTACTCTGTAGCAGCCTGTATCTTCCTATTGGAATAAGGGACCAAGATGAAGTAGGCTGGTCTAGGCTTATATCATCACTTGTCTTATTTAGTCAGTGTTTGAAGGAGGCTTGTTTCCTGTGTTGCTTGACTATTTATTATTAAAATCACTAATTCTATGTAAGGCTAGAGAAGGCATTAAGTTATAGAAGTCTTTTGATTCATGACTTAAAAATCTTAACTTGAGTAGCGCAAGCCACCTCCGGTCCAGCCTCCGGCTGGCTGTGTGATCCATTGTTAAGGGTAATAACATTCTGCGTGTTGTCTGCCTGTCTGACATCAGGCTGCGAAATTTGACTGCCGCCTCACACTGTTAGCACTGGCATGCAAATTTAGTCTACTCTCGTCCTTAGCTTAGAGCCATGAAGGTGAGAATGGGTTCTACCTTAGCATTGCAAGGGTTAAAGTGAAGATGGAAAAAAAGCGCCTGTTTTTCTGTTTTGTTGATGACTAAGATTTTAGAGAGAGATATGTTTTTAGATATGAAGCCCCAGGCAACTGGTGCTTTTTTTTTTTTGGTGGTTAATTAAAAGGATGAGGCTTAAGTGGCCTTGACAGAACTTGCTATCACATTAATCAAGATAATTAAATACAGACATTTGGTTGGTTCCTATCATGCCTTTCAGGACTACTATGTTTTCCCTATCTGGAGAGGCTAATGTATGGTAACCTGTTTGACCTTGCACACCAACATGGTGGAAGTCACTAAAGTATGGATGTGCATTGTTTGACTGCAGATTCCAAGCCTCTTTTATTTAATCAAGTAGTTTTATGTTATGTTATGGTTGTTAACACTATATTAAACATAGCACTGCCTCTCTGTCTCGTTTAGTTGTATGTAGTTATGCACTTGGTCAATATGATATAATGGGCTACAGGCCTTAACTCAAAGTTCATCTGTGTCAAAGTAGACACAATAATATTTTATGATATTTACCTCTAGGTAATTGCAGTTTGCATGCTGATTTAATCAGCACTCAGATAGATTTTTGTTAATTTCAATTTTCTTGTTAAGCAGCATTGATGGCCACAGTTTGGTGAAGATATTCACAGGAAAAGCTCTTCCTTGAAAGGTTGTAGATTTGGTAGATTGCATGGAAATGAACAGCCAGTGGATAAATCTATTTGAATAAACAACCTGCCAAGGTGAATGAGTTTTAAGGAGGACCTTTTGTTTCTCTCATATATTTGACCTCAATACCCTGATTTCCTGTGTGATGAAGGTGTGACTGTTTACAGTTGTTTTTAACATGATGAAACATAAAGAAAACGAAGGTCTAAGACAATCACCTATTGGCCTAGTTAAAACATTTCTATATGTTGATATAAAAAGTCAAAAACTTACTGGTAGTGTCCCAAACATCATAAACCTTATAATGAAAACCACCATAAAACATAATCATATGTTGGCATAATTAAAATCCTCTACATGCTGATCAAAGGTGATGTGGTTAGCGATAGTGTCCCAAATATCATGTATCATACAGTGAAAACTACCTTCTACGAAAAATACCTATTGGCTTGGTCAAAATTCACTACATGCTGATCAAAAGTAGTGTAGAAATTGGTACTGTCCCAAACATCATGAACCATACAGTGAAAGACATCTTTGACAATCACCTGTTGGCCTGAGTAAAACCCTCTACAAGTTCTTAAAAGGCAGTGAACTTATTGGTAGTGTCCCCGACATCATTTACCATGCACTGAAAGCAACCATGTAAGATGATCAACTGGTTGGCCTACCTAAAATCCTCTACATGCTGATCAAAAATAGTTGTTAGTCTTGTTCCGAACACCATGAATCATAATAAAAACCAATATATAAGGCAATCATGTGTAGCAGAAATCCTCTACATTCTGATATCAAAAGTAGTGTAGTTTTGTACAAAACTACTGAGCGTTTAAAAGTAAGAAAAAATTGAAAAAAAATTGATAAACTCGTCAAAAAAGACCAACACCAAGGCTGCAATAAGATAACATTCAAACAGGAAGTGAGTGGGGAAAGATCTCTCGCTAAGTGTTCTTAATAAAACAAAAAACCTACCTGTGTCAGAGGACTATTTTTCTAAGGCAACTACTTTTATGAGAAATAAAAGGCAGTGACCATAAATGGATTTCACCAAGTTATATTATGCCATATACATGACATATGAATATTGTTTTAGTAGTGATAACTGTACTTTTACTTCCCCTTGCAACATGCCTATGGCCATATGCATATTCCATACATTAATGTACATATTGCGTTAACCATGGGGAATACTACTATTGTTTTGGGAGTTTCCTGTGGTTACTGCAATGCATTAACTAACGTATGGATTATGCATATGGCCACTGGCATGTTGGTAATTATGACTAAGTTGTACGTGCTCACCTCATGACCAATAACATTACTCATTAAACCTGTGCTTTCCTGAATGTTGATTGATGGCTGTGCAATCTGTCACATTATGTTGCAGGTGTCAGAAATAATTGATTTCATTTTCAAGATTTCTGTGAGATGCATGTAAATGTGTAGCAGTAGTCATAAAACATTTTGAAGTTCTTATGAACTTTGCATTATGCAGCTCAAGGACACCCTTTTGCACTTTGATAACCTTTTAAATTTAAATATTTATCACTAACTTGGGAATAGGTGACGTCCAGAGGGTGCTAGGATACTTGAACTTCTTTGACCCTTTTGTTCATACAGTGAACTGCTGTGGGCTATTCCTTCAGTGTATCACTACTATCCATTGTCAAGGGTCAGACTGATTGGCTTTTGCAGAAGTACGTGACCTTGCTGATAAGACCAGGGTTCAAGTGGATGGCTGAAAAGTGACATGTGCTGAGGTGTTGTGTGCATTGTGTCAGGTTCATTCTTCTTCAAGGCCTGCGATAAATTTGTTGGAAAGACAGATATTTTTGTCTTCTTTTCCTAAAATAGAAGGAAACAAAAAAAAAAACAACAGAGCAGTAGTAGATGTTGGAGCATATCTATTTGTTCCTATAGTTTCAGTTTGCAAACTGCAGTGACTAGTTTTGTGGAATACATTTTTGCTGGGAGTTAAAGTTGATACAGGAACAGTAAATTGTCAGTAGAAGTCAAGATGGCAGAGGTTAAACATGGTTTGATTGATGATGCTCACCCTGAGCTGTTTGACATACGGGCAATGCCGGAGCAGCCTAAGACTATGAAACCTGGCCAATTAGAGGAAGCTAAAATCAGGCATTTCTTTGAAAAGGTGAGCTGTGAGGCTGAGGACTGTCATTATCACATGTCAGTGAGTTGAATATGAAATTTTGTGCATTTTTTAAAATTGGAGACGGTGAATTTTAAATAGGTATCTGTAGAACTAATATTGTGTTTTTATAACAATATTGTAAATTGAAGAGAGTAAATGCATGCAAAACAAGAGAACTGGGGATGGATTCCTGCATCCCCATATCTGTGTAGAGATTAGAAAACATGAGGTTGTATTTGATAATTTGTAGTTTAGTTGAGCTGAAATTGAGTTATCTGCAGCGGAAAAAAAAAAAAAAAATTCTGTGACTGATGTAAATGTGTCAGGGTTTGTGTACATAGTTTGATGTCTCATTCATCATTTCATTGTTTTGGGTTTTTTTTGAAAATGAAAAAAAAAACTGGAATGAGAATTTTTATTTACTTCATTGGAGCATTTTTAACAATGTCATACATTCTTATACATATATACATACACATGGAACAATATGCATCATACTTATGAGTGTGAAGCTTTACAAATGAATCCAGAATAAAGTCATTGCCAGTTTCTGAATGCATGTTATGAAAAAGGCTTAGAGAAAAGCTTCATGGCATCTACAACAGTGGGGTAAAATGGTGAAAAGTCTGAAATGAAGACTTCTCTTGGACATTTCATTTACTCAGTTCCTCAGCCACTTTCAGGACCAAACTGGTACAGTTTAGCAAAGATATTTTTAAATAATGATACCTTTACACCAAGAGCCACAGCCTGGTTGATGCAGCTTGCATAGTGTTGAGTTTTCCCATTTATAATTTATGCACATGGTTTTTTTTTAATAGCTCAGTAATACCTGGACCTCAAAAATTTGATGCTGAGGTTCATTTTCCCAGACCATCAGCATGTGTAAGGTAATGCCATGATTTTTACCATGATGCATACTCCAGAAAGAAAGAGTTTAACTATGCACTTAGGTGGACTTGCCGGTAAATTAATAGGCAAGAGACAGTTTCTTGCTGGCTGAGCATAGATAGAAGATGTGTTCATTTGCGCACACTTAACTGCCCTCCAAGGGACTGATTACCCATTACAATGGAATTTGATATAAAGTATGTCTTTGCCGCTGGAAAAAAAGTATAGTTATCACTGAGTTACAGTAATGTGGGTCCGCTTGAATAATGAAATGATAGAATAATAATGAATCCGTGCATGTGAAATTCATTTTGAGTAACAAGATATACCTAATATAAAGGTCCACTGCATTAGAACAGACTGTTTTGCAGTGGCATGGCACAATGTGGTGAAGATATTCATTGACAAGATGAGATATTACCCATTCAGGAATGCTGAAACTAAGAAATTGTGCAAGACAGATGTTGGGCACTACTGTAACAGAAGTGGAAAGTGCCAGTAATAGACACTCACAGCAAAAAGAATGAGGCAATGTGCGAGAAGCTTATCGAATGAGATGAAAGAGAGAAAGCATGAGAATACAGCAATTGTTAATACTAACTGCGCTGGACAGTCATGGTCTGTTCCATTCGCTCATTCTATGTGACCACGTGCGGCTGGTGACTGTTACCTGTGTAACTTGCAGCATGTCACTCTAGGTGTATTAATTTAGCTAATAGCAGTTATAAATCTGAGATTGGCACCAATATGCCAATAAATTAGATTGTAGTAGTAATGAAGCGATGTGATTTTGTAATTGTGGCAGTACTCATTTTGCAAGGATTAAGAGAGTGTGCAGATTTGTGGTTGTAATTTTGCACCCCTGTGCAAAGAAGAATATGCATAACTGAGGGTATCATTTGAAAATGTGCCTATAGTCTGACAGGTTTCCCAGGCAGTGCAATATTATTCCAAGACCTCTATGGCTATGTCTCTGATCATCCTGTCATTCGCAGGGATATCTCATCGTGCCAGAATTCTTCAAGAAGGAGGAACTAGATCCAATCAGGAAGGAGGTAGAAGAACTGGTAGATGGGCTGGCTCAGATGCTGTATGATGGTGGCAAGATTAAAAGTAAGAGAAGCCATAAGTTTCTGTTTTTCAAAGCAGACTGCTTGTTTTAACCACAACCTTGAATTTGGTAGGGAGAAAATGAGGTGGGGTTAAATTGTGAGAGAATGAGAGAGATGAAGTGAGAGAAAGAGTGTAAAGGAGAACCAAAGTGAAAATGAATGAGTGGATTAAGGGAGGGAAATTATTTAATATGAACACACAATCGTAAAATGATAAACAGAAACCAAGTTCCCCATTGGGATGAAACCTTGTATGATAGTTAGCTCGGGATATGCATGTGATTTAATGAAATAATGAAAGCTGAGTTGTTTGTCTTGGATAGGTTTCCATGTCCAAAACAGCTTTCAAGGTACAATATCTGCCTGCATTCAACCTAGGATGTCATGATTGAACTACATGACTGAGACACTTTGACAGAAGTATATCCAAAGAAATGGCATACTCCTCAGTAGCTTCTTGTTTTTAAGCTTTTTTGTCATTCTTATTGATGTGCCATGCTATAGGTCTTCACAAGGAGCATGGTCTATTCCAAAGACTCACATATATTGAGGAAGACTTTCCTGGAGCAAATATCATACTTCACAAGCAGGGAGAATTCAAGGAGGTGAACCCATGCAGCATTATTTTGATGTTTGCTTATGACTACAGATGTTTGCTAAGAGTTCATTGCCAGGCTGTCCCACCCTCTCCCCTCCCCAGACACCTTTCCCCAGTTTCTGGAGGGATAAACTTGCAGTACTACAATCCATTATTATCTCTGTTTAACTTATATGGAGTATGTACATTTATACTATATATGCAAGACCCATTTCTTTCATTTGAGGAGGATAGAGTATATAATTTAATTAAGAAAGTGAATCCAGCTCTTTATCAGAATCCCATTATCATTCCCCATCTAAATTTATTTTGCTTGACCCATTCCCTATTACCCTTATCCACTGCAATATTCATCAATATTTGAAAATTCAAAAACAATTAAATCAGAAAATAGGGATGCCCAACATTTTGACTGTGAATAATTATTTGCTCACCCATCTTTTTCTTCTCCTCAGAAGTAAGTAGTATGAAATGCTATCAGTGTTTCTACATTTAGTGTCTTGGCTAGCTTACACTCCCATAATTGAATGTGTTACATTGCTTGCTTTGGCTTATTTTGCATAATGTATACAGCTACAGTTCTACAGCTTTGTCAGTTCATTACTGGTTTTATCTCCCCACCCTGCTCTTTGTTATATCTTCATCAGACACTTAGTTTAAGTCAGCTGATGTTGTTGATACTGTTAGAAGATCCAGACAGTTGCACAGTGTCATGTTTTAGATATAGAAGAACCTCTGTGGTGAGGATAATTATAGTATCATGCCAGTTATATTGGGAAAATGAGTTGTGATGATGGTGCAAAAGATGAAAAACTTTTTTTTTTTGGGTTATCACTTATTAAAACATGTTTTGTTGCCATATTTGTTAATTTTCATCAATGTATGAATGGAAATGTATATCAGTCTGTCAAGAAATCAAGAGTCATTTCATCTAAGTGCTTGGATCGACTTAAGAGGCTATTTATGAGAAACTACTGTGTACATTGTTGTTTTTGTAGGGGTAAAGATAAAAGGTTTGTTACAGTGCAAATACAGTATCACTTCTCTTTGATCTGGCCAACAAGGCCTAAATATTGCCAGGTGATCCAAAAAGATTATATAAGATAGTCCCAGACAGAATATTTGTGAAGCACCTTTAGATGAAATATAAATAGTATTATATGCCTCCAAGCCTGTAGAATAATGCATTTCTCAACTGCATATTTTGTTTGTAGATCTATACAAGGACAAAGGCCTTTTTGAAAAACTGACATATGTTGAGAAGGAGTATCCAGGGGCCAACATATTACTGCACAAACAGGGCATCATGACCAAGGTGAATGATGGTATTCCTGACAGAGAACAATGCCAAGAGCAAATTGATTTTGATAGAGTAATTGAATTCGTCAGGAGAAGTGATGATATGGGAATCTTAGACTATATAGGGTCAACCCGTATACCACATGGTCCCAAAAAAGTTAACTCATAGTCCATTAACTTCAAGAGTTTAAAAAAAACTGAGATGATCTTTTAAGCACAGTGACAGATAGATGCAGCCTATATCTTATTGTAAGTTTTGTTGAGATAGGTGTTATGCTTTTGTCCCAAATACAAAAAAATAAGAACTCACACCAAAAAGTTACGTGTGAAAATGCGTACTGAGCAAGCCATTGTTAGACATGGTGATATAACCATAGCATCTAGCTATATTGAATTTGCAGCATTAGCAGACAAATCCATCAGCCAAAGTGCTACGCCATAAATTTGAATTAGAGAAGCTATTAGACTTTGAGATGAAATAAACTTTTGGGAGAGGAGGGCACCCGACCTATGAGGTGACTTGCCTGTGAAGTCCGCAATTACCCTGCTTCCCTTTTTGCTCGCATTTGGCATATGGGCTCGCAGTGTTCTTGTTTCTCTCAAATGCTTCAAAAGATTTACTTTGTAAGCTTGCTGGATCTATTTGCATAGACCACAGTGCTAGCAGGTATATGCTTTTATGCA
The DNA here is from genome assembly GCA_033807755.1 of Ellobium chinense. NCBI lineage: Eukaryota > Metazoa > Mollusca > Gastropoda > Ellobiida > Ellobiidae > Ellobium > Ellobium chinense. Next base: position 196,541 of record JAWQUT010000021.1, on the reverse strand, counting down.
TCTTTCTGCAGTACCTGTGAGTTGGACCTCTCATTATCTAGAATGACAAAGTTCTCCATTTTTCTTTTGTATTATGTGAATCACATAACAGATAAAGATTCTCTTACTGTAAACCTGAGAATGCCATTTGTATTGTAAATTGTTATGAATTCACAATACTTCAGACATTTTAAATTGAAGATGTATGATTTAATAAAGGTCATCGTGTGAATTGTTTTCATTGTGCAATGAAGGCTATTTAAATTGACAGAGGTAATCTGTTTCACTAATTCAGTCTATGCAAGCCCTCTGGTCCAACGAGAGACTGCTGAACTTAGTTGAGCAGTTGATTGGTCCAGAGATCATGGGTCATCCAGTGTGGAACCTACGCACGAAGACACCGCAGAATGAGGCTACCACTGTGCCCTGGCATCAAGGTATGTGAAGGTTGGTGAGAGAGGTCATAACGTCAGATTAGACAGTTGACTGTCTGATGTGCATGTTATGTAGCTGGGTTGCAAGAGAATGTCTGTGATTTTCTGAATTAACTTGCTAATCACTTAGATAGTGAAGGTAGGAGGAATGATTTATAATGATAATGAAGTATATTTTTGGGGTCCATTCCTCACAGCATGAATCCTCAGGCAATTTGTGAAATCATATAAAATCAAACATCCAATCACTCTCCTTTCATCCTGTCTTGCTCTCTCTCTTTCTCTCTCTCTCTCTCTCTCTTTCTCTCTCTCTCCCTCTCCCTCTCTCTCTCTCTCCCCCTCTCCCTCTCTCTCGCTCTCTCTCTCTCTCTCTCTGTCTCTCTTTCTTTCTGTTCTCTCTCTCTCTCTCTCTCTCTCTCTCTCTCTCTCTTTCTTTCTGTTCTCTGACTCCCCTTTCTGAATCATGGAGCCATACCACATTCTGGAATTATTTTTTTATGAAACAAATATGCTTTCAAATTTACTTCAAAGCACTTTTTATTGTTACAGCTGATCTTACAACATCTGAGAGAGCATTCCAAACTGATGGGCCTGAAACAGTGAATGCAGATATGATGCAAATATTTCATACAGCAATAACATCACACTCTGCTTCCTAAAAAGTATATGGAGCTATAATAGAATACAGAAATTCGTTTTCCTAAGCTTGCATTTTCTTTAAAATTCCTATTTGCAGACAGTGCTTACCTGGATAATGAATCCTACAATGTCTTACAACCAGCTGCTTGGATTCCTTTGCTGGACGCCACTGAGAAAAATGGATGCATGGAGGTAAACCTTTATAGCCAGTAACAATAAGACCTCTTAACCTCAGATTCCACTGGACCGCTAAAAAAATTCTAGTGTATAAGATGTTGGAGTTAACGAATAAATTTTAAGTTTGAGAATACTATACTTTCTCTGACTTATTCCCTTGGGTGTGTAAAGCTAAAGTGGGGAGATAGAGCAGGTACAGTATTTTACATTTTACATCTTTCCAAGACGAGCAGGCATCACGTAGGACCCATGATGTGCCACATCATCTGTTTTTGTCCTGTTCCATCCTCTGGATTTCTGGGAAGCTGTTCAACCCAATCTCTCTGGTCTCTCTCAGTAATCTTCTTTCTAATGTTTTTCATGGACATGCGTGTCTCTTTGGTTATTTATTACTAGGTGATCTCAGGTGGCCATCTGGCTGGGAAAGTGGCCAGACACACCTGTTGCTGGGGCAACACCTGGTATGTGGAACTGGATACAAAAGATGCGGAGGAGAGACTGAGTAAGTGGCACTGCAGGTCATTCTAGTGATGGAGACTATCTTTCATCAAATAGGTGTTTTGTATGGTGACTTAACTGATTGAACACTGTATTGCAGGCATCATAAAGTAAATATATTTAGAAGAGTGCAGGTTGGTAAAGTAGTTCTGTTGATGTAAGTCATTGATGCAAGATAGTAGTATAAAATTTTATGTTATCCAGATTCAGTGATGTAGGTGTGTTTTCAGTTGGGTGTTTTGCAGTTTGTTCAGTTACCTGAACACTATTTTGGCATTCTGTGCTAGTGGTTGTAAAGAGAAAAATAACTTGACAGGTGTATGCCTTTACAATCATTCTATGGCAAATTATTGATGTTAGATCATACCCTGAGCTTTCTGAGGAGATAACAAATAAAAGAGAGGGTGGGTAGATGGGAGGGTGTTCCATAATCCATGATGTAGCTATGGAATGTCTTGTTTCAGGCCATATTTCCTGCAAAAGTGGGCAGATGTCACTTCCTTTTAAATGTGTGCAGTTGAAAAGTTTGGTAGATTCAGGATTCAGTACTTTACTTATACATGGAAGTCATGGAACAACGTGCCGGAGGTGTAGTTAAAAGGATTAAATTGTTGTTAAGGTAATGTCTCTATGCGCTAATGATAGCACATTCATCTTGCAAGGTGAAAAACCCTTGATTTTGTTCCTGAGGGCAGGGCACAAGAAATTCTCTATTGTTAGATTCTTTCTGCCTTCTTCTCAAAATTGATCTTTCACAGCAGCTATGGAAAATCCCTGGTGTAACAGTTTAATCGTCAGTTCAAGTTTAGATCTCCCTCTACAGAATGTCTCATGTCTTACCTCCTGGTCACATTATTTTATAGTGAACACCTCTGATCTAAACACTTGTCAAAATTTGTTACTTTTTTCTTTACTGTATTTCACTCCAACCCTTGCAGAAGTTGACATGGAGAAGGACAAAGTTCTGTGTGAGATTCCCTATGGTGGTATGCTGCTCATCAACAATCTCATTCCTCACAGAAGGTCAGTACATATCAGCTGTCAGAAAGTGACACAACATGTGTGAGAAAGTCCTTGTTTCAAGAAAAATCTGCTTTTGACTCGTGTGATGTCTTGCTTCACCAAAGTTAAGGCATATATTTTTAGAACTATTCATGGAGGATTCCTCTGTGTCTAAGGTCTTTAAGTTAGGGTAAACTGGATGTGTGGGTAATTCACTACATAGCTTTGATGCCATTTATTTTTACAAACAAAGCCATAAATATTTTCAGAGTGCCTGAAAATGCTTGCAAGTGGTAACATACTTTGAGTATGAACACAGCTGGATATTATATACTCAAAAAGACGTCAAACTCCTTGCAGTGCTCTGGTCCCATATTTTTTCAAACCAAAGATTACTTTTGAACTCGAACACCTGTCAAATTCAAAATTATGGATTGGTGACCTGAATTTAAGTTTGTGAGTTACTGTAGTATATAGTGTTAATTTTGATCAATGTCTCTGTATTCAAGAGACTTACTGGATATACTGGGAGGATTATTCTCCGTTCTAGCCTCCTGTAATTTTTTTTTAACTCTTCATGTATTCAAGCCCCATATGTGATATCTTTCCTTATTGTCACTTCAAGAACTCAAGCCCTGTATGTGATATCTTTCCTTATTGTCACTTATGAACTCAAACCCTATATGTGATATTTTTCTTTATCGTCAACTCTTTCAGCTTGCCCAATCTGTCAAATGACATTCGCTGGAGTCTTGACCTTCGTTGGCAGACTCCAGAGAAACCTGTTGGATTTTATGGTCTCAAACAAGGCGTCTTGATGAGATCTCAGAAGAACCCTGTCAAGGAAATTGACTGGACGTCTTTCAACCAAGTGGACAGACATGTTGTAGTAGACAAGCAGCTAAAGGTAAGGTCATAGGATGAAAACAGGTGAAAATTTTGGCCATGTAATTAGAATTGTTGTCTTTTCAGTTAGATTCTCCATGGTCATAAACAATTTGTCTCTCTCATTTACACTAACCTTTAGGAGAGATCAAAGAGGCATTTGATTCTTAGTTGAGAAAGATATTTGGCACTGTTTTCTTGGCTACTGGCTGCGTGACTCATTGTTTACAGCTATAGCTTGGTAAGTTATAAACGAACCTTGAAACTCGCCTGTCTCTGAATTAGGCAGTATATACCTATGATTGTGACATGTTTTTTAGTGGGTTTTTTTTAATGTATTTAGACCTAGTATAATTAAGGGTCCAATACAAAAAGAATATTCTAGGACTGAAATTTGATTCAGGATACTGCATCCCCTTCCTTATAAACCCCTGAAGAAATACATCTATATTTTTTCACATCTGCATCAGATTTTAAAAACACAAATCAGTAGAAGGTAAAATGCCATTACCTTCACTTTAATTGGCTTAGTTGCTCAGTGTTTAGATAATTTCTTTGAGAGAATCTTGTTAACAAATACACAGAACGAATGGTGCCCAATCGTGACACTAAATCTGAACTCTACCAAATAAGTTTTTTTCAATTTTTTTGTTTATTAATGCAAGCTTCCTATGTTCATCTTGTTGCAGGATGATGGTGATGAAAACAAATTTGACACTACCATTGTTGGCCCATGGATGAAAAAATGGGAGATGACCCACACAAACAGGCACACTGAAAAACTTACTGCAAGGACAGAAGTCTCATGGCACAAGGCATAAATCTTAACCTGCTACCTTTATAATTTCTTGTGTGAAATTAATTACTGAGGGTTATTTCCCAAAGCAGCATTGTAAATTTTCACAGCAAGTTATGATATGTATATTGGGCTGGTGAGGAGGTATGTCTGTTAAACAGTAATCAAAATGAACTTTTACTGGAAGTATATTTCCTAGAATAATCATATTTCCTGGAAATGTCATACTTCTTGTAATGATAGAGATCTGACAACAGCATGAGACAATGTGAAAGAAACTTTTTTTGCTGATTCTTGCTCAGTAGATACTTGCTATGAGAAGATGTTTCTGCACACATCTTTTGTAGATATCGAGTAAAGCAGTTTTTTAAATTTATTGCCATCGTAGATTTTAGAGATATTTTTAGATTTTAGTCTCTTTTTAACAGTTTAGCAAGTTGCATTTTGGTATTATCAGTGTTTTTTTTTTGAGGGTCACCATGCCTCTTCAGTTCTATCAGATTATGCCATAATCAAGTCTTGCTCTCTTCAGTATTCAATCCAAACCTGTATTGGAATATCCGTTGCCCCAGACAGCCAGGGATTGTGTAATGCTAATGAAGAAGAACTGATTTCAGTGAATCATTTTATACCGTGAAATGACAAACATTGCACTGTATATTGTTGGTCTTTACATAGGACTGGTGGCCACGTATATATATGATGTATCATCAGCCTGACCGGTCTTATGTGAAGACTGACAATATATTTAGTATGCACAATATGTCAAATTTTTGAAATTAGGCTTGTAATATAACATTGTGATTACTTATATGCATCCGTTCTCATTTTTTGACTGCTGAAGTCAGTGGAATTTTGTCAGGTGTGTTTTGTTTTTTTCGCTTACCATTCTGATAGCATTAAAATTTTATGCAATATGTTTGATGAAGGAATTTAGAGAAATTTAGTTTTTGATGTTACTATAAGGCAGTTTGATCTCTGTGTTAAATTTTCTTTGAATGTCTTTATTTAGGATGGTATCTTCATTAATGCACTCTTTGATTTAGTGAATTGATAGCCAGTTTCATGGAGAATTCTAAAGTGAGATACTGCATACGCATATATGGCAAATACATTGATTTTCTTATACATTTAAGTTTGCAAGTAAGTATAAAAGGCAGAGCTTTTCATACGTAATGTTCACATTTGTCTTTCAGAGCTTTCATGCTGATATTATCTCCTGACAAGGTCATAATTATCATGAAATGATGATGTATTTAGCTTACATAATTAACGTAGCATAATATACTTGCTACTGTAGTGGTCTAGAAGACTGAACTGCTTTTCCAGCTCTCCAGGAAACATATAATGTTGCTGTTATTTTCCAGGTGCTTGTCTTTAGCATGTAAGCAGTTACATTCACTAATAAACAATAAATCCTAATTTTTCTTGTAATTACTTATGGAGTAGACTGATGTCTCACCCTATTTGAGTTTTTGTTCTCCCATATATACTCCAGAAATGTTGCTTGAACCAAAATATATCATCAGTTAAGGTAAGATCTTTAGTGTATTTCTTTAGTTCTTGTAGTCATTATTCCAATCTTTGTGTCATATGCCAAGGGTTGTCTTGTCAAATACATTTTGAGATCATGGCAACATGCTTCTGTTTGACAAACATTGGCTCTGTTGTTGTCATTATTTTGAAAGTGGGAAGACCATCAGACGGGTTTTGTTGGGTATGGAGTCATTATATGGAACTCTTGAAACTGCATTCTGTATAGTGTAAGTTGAACCATGGATTCCAAGCTCCTGTTCTGCTCTGAACTGCCATGCCATCAAAATCTCTTTAAGGGTCACATTTGTAATGTCAAGACAAGGAAGCTATTTGTTTTTATAAAAATATTTCGCTTTAGAAGGAAAGGGGCTTGGGAGGTCCAGGGTAAACTGCTGACATCCATCACAGGTTAAATATTTCTATGCAGATGGACAAGATATTGGAAATGGTTATGAAGGGTTTTATATGTGCTGGTAGCATGATCTAAATGAAATAAATGCTTTGGGCACCCCATCATTATTGCTTCTTTTGCTGCAATATCATGCCTACCTGTCTGTTAATGTATAGAGAGAGGAAGAAATGAAAGAGGAACAATACAGCAATGGAAATACATCCTACTGTTGCAGGAGCTCAATCATGTGTGAAAAAGAATCATTTTCTGAGGATAACTAGACCATCTGGTAAACATTTACATAGCTTGAGCTGTTTCAAAATATTTCATTTTTACTTCTTCTAGACCAGTGATTTCATGAGTACTAACCAGACAATGAATTGATGTATAAATGGAATATAAATCCTAGTCTTGCAGATAAACATTATACAGTCAATTGCTTGTAAGCATATGATAAGCCAGTGTATTTTGAGTAGTGAAAAAGCTGGTGATGGAAAGTGAATATCCAATACATACTTAACATTTGGAATGCACATCAACTGGTGGTCTGTCATGTAATGAGGGATGATACTTTTCAATCTGGGAAGGCCTACATTGTTTCTGTGTTTTTGGAGTCCAATGTATGCATACACTGACGTTTTTATCTATATTATCCAATGTTATCCCGAATAAAAAGAGGACTTGACAACAATAAAGCATGCTTACGTTGAGTTTTATGTTGATACAGTGTGAATGACATTGATAAGTCACAAGTCCTCAAGGCACATGGATATATATAAAACTATGCTTAAAAATAATTGCTGGGGTCCTATTTTCGTCACTCACTAGTGTCCCAGTCTTTATATCTATATCTGACATGTTTGGGTTCTTTATCTTAAGGCAGAAAAAAGAATTTGGGACATAGAAAATATGGACATGGACAGAGCATTTTGATGAGTATGTGTGTTTCTCAGGTCCCATATATGATTAGGGTTATTACTATTATTGCTATTGTTCTTTTTCTTCTCTTTATTATTATTATTACAAGCAAAAAATACCCATTCTTCAAATGAGACTGCCCATGTATGAGTAGTGAATTCATAACAAGGGTACACTAGGACTCATAATGCAGCACAATATAAGGATACACAGACATGGCTGGTGCATGTCAAAATCATTAGTGTATACTATAATAGATATTTATAATAAAGAATAATGCAAGAGTAGAGACCAAACTGACATAAGCATAAAACCATCTTCAGTTTATAACAAAATTTTTCACAGACTTCCAAAGCCTTAGATGGCAGGACAACTACTGATAATGTGTTACAGTGTACTGGGAGGCCAATTTGCATATTGGTATGGTTATTATCACACTCAGACATGATTAGTACAAAATCCCCAAGACCATTTCATAGTAAGCATATTGTTTTGGATCATCTATGATCAGAAAAAATAAGGGCTGTCTGCCTCATTCTACTCCAAAGCACAGCAACCAAAATTATGCATTATGAAGAAATATTATGCAGCAAATGATAAATAATACGTAACAATCTTTCCTTAATTTTAGTAAGTCAGTGGTGATAGTCGCACAGGGGCTGATTTATTGCAAGTGAGAGAGGCTATGGTTGAAATGGAAAAATGGTGTGGCTAAGGATTTCTCATATTAGATATGTCTTATAATAATAGGTGTGTTTCGGAGATTGACCCTAGATGTGTTGTGTAATGAACATGACAAATTATATAGAGAAATGTCGGAAATCGTGAAATGTTTCATAATGTCAATTACTTTCATATTAGCTAATTTCATAATAAACATATTCAAGTGTATTATATAGCACATGTTCATGTGGTCACAGCAGCAGCTTCGTGATGGATGGATCTGCTAGCCCTCATCGCCCTTTGTCTTCCTTCCATTCTAGCTTGAAGTAAGTTAAATTATACGCCCCCTCCACTTCTCAAATCTCTAACCTTCAGTCAGTAGTGAGCTCTTATCAAAATAAGTTTATGATATCAACGTATTGTTAACCTGGTATGTTATCTAAAGAGTCCTTGAAAGCCTTGGCCACTGTAAAATCTTGAACAATAATAATGTACAGTATTCTCAAAATCCATTTCACTGAGTTGCCTGCCATCAGGGTCGTAGCTTGGATAGCATACGGGCACTTCATGAGAGAAATGAGCCCGAGGCTATTGCTGATCAGTGAGGAATCATTGCTGGAACCAGCGCCTTCTCTCCACCTTCGCCATCGCACCTTACCCCCCCCCCNCCCCCCCCCAACTTCGCCATCACCCTCCCCGGCCTCCCTCCATCTCTGTCTTGGCTGCAGTGGGGGAAGGGACTATAATATTAATACAAGATAGACTACTGGCTGCATATCACACAGACGAAATTTTTGGGGGGTGGGGTGGGGGGAGGAACTCAAGATTATGAAGAGGAACTAAAGCTAAAAGATAAAGAAATTATTGGTCTCGATTAATGATGTTACCGGAATATAGAAACGGTACAACTTTCAGGTATGTGCCTCTCAACCACATGCTACAGACTCGAAGAAACGTTTTGTTTGTTTGGGTTTGGGACGCAGCTGCCCCATTAGAGCTACTAGTCGTATACTGCGCCTTTCTCTGGTTATACGACTGATGAATAGTTTTTTTTTTAACATCAAGTTTCTACCGACAGCTGTCGCTAGGCCTTCTTTTCTACCACTTTTAAAATCGTTAAGAGATTTTTGAAATTCGCAGAGTGCACTTCCAAACCGGAAGAAAATAACAAATCTTAACCCCTCTTCCCAACCCCCCCACCACCCCCAACANCCCCACTTCAGGTCTATGACCCTGTCCTTTATAAGTTAAGTTGGCCACTGACTCCTGGGACATCATGGCAATAAACAGATGTGTTCCTGCCTACGTCTAGACCTGCCGCCGATGGCTGTACATGGAATACACCCGACCCTGACCTAAACTGTTATGAAATTAAAATCTCCTTCGATTATATCACACATGGACGAGCTCAGGAATATGATAAATCACCGTGTCACTGACTAATAAATCATACGACACGGTGAACAACCTTTGGTAACAGTAGACAAGGTTAAAACAGAGACTTCTGTTCGGTGTAGACAGACAAACATAAAACGAATAGAAAAAAACAAATCAACGACACACATGGGGCTTCTTGTGTCCTTTCGTTTAAGAAGGAACTTTTTGGTTTAACCGCTTTCGTTGTAACCGTTGTCGCCTGCATAATTATTATGTATTCGTATTCAGTATCGGTGACCCTGTAGCCTGGGTAGAGATGCCTGTGCTCCCCTCTCCCGCTCGCAAAGCCCGTGCCACCCTCCACCCTCCCTGAAAAGTCGATGCCAA
>JAWQUT010000021.1:92155-171523 GCA_033807755.1 Ellobium chinense | reverse complement strand
TTCCTCCTGCAACCCCCTCCCACCCATCCTACGTCCGTTCCCTTTACCCCTTCCCCCACCAACCTCCTCCTTGCGGCTCGGGGCCAGATTACTAGTCTACACTCCACCACTAGCTCCTTTTCATCCCAATTACTTTCAAGCAAAAACACAGTTGAAAAATGATCACCGGTAACCAATGCAATCAAGGCTTGAGAATATCTTGATTGTTTACATAAGTATGGCGTGACAATGTTTATGCAGCGAACAACGGAAGATCAGTGGTAGCGTTACGTGGACACCACGATCTTCATGACCATTTAGATTTGCACAGGTACACGTGGTCAGACACGCCCGACATCGGCTTGATTTGATTTGTTTGTTCTCCCTGAAAATCCAATTCAGGCCGTCAAGTAAGTGCGTGACACACACACAAACACACACGCACACAAAAGTAATGAAAAAAACTAACAAGTAATTTTGTAATTATTATACAAAAATTCGATAATGAGTATTTTTTCGTTACTTAAGATGAAGCGTGTAACGAGTACGTAATTGTTACTCGAAAACTGTAACGAGTACTCATTACAACAACCCTGCACAGAACTAACGGAAACAGACATTGAAAGAGACGACATTGACGCTCATGTTGTCACATACATTAGCTATACTATGATTGTTGTCACATACATTAGCTATACTATGATTATCAAGTCTTGCCTTTGTTTAAGGGTTTGTGAATATTCAGTGTGGCTTGGAGCCTTTTCATGACATTTGACATGTGCATTGACTGCAACATAGGTGTGTTGCACTTGCAGGGGCGGATGAGGAGATTAAGCAAAATCATAGGCATGATAATAATTATGCATAGTATATTCTGCAGCTCTGTAATGGACTAAATGTGTTGGGGGAGGGGGAGATGGGAAGACACCTCTGCAGTGCTTTCAAGGTATTTGGGCCAGTCTCTTACAGAGTAATTTCACGGTCATTATTCCAAACTGTAGATATTCTTTGCAAGCCAGCCCCATTTATACATATAGACATTAAACTGCCATTTCTGTCCAAACTGTTTTTTCAATCCCATACATTGCTTTCTGAAAGCAATTCTTTATGTTATCTTCATAATTTAACTTATTACCATCATATGAAGAGCTTCATGACCAGCATGTTATCCATTAGTGTGAATATTTAGCCTATTTTGCTTACTTTATTTAGCAGTAGGAGTTTAGTTTTTATGTATAATTCATTACTTGTATATATACTGTATGTAAATATCCACTTTATAGAACATCTGTCCTACCTAAAGTATTTCAGAATCAAATTTCACCTTTCGTGAAAACCTTGCTTGTATCTGGTCTTCTTTGCCACGAATCCCCAATGATATATACTGCCTTTTAACATGGAGCCCTTCATAATTATTTTTCTGCCTGTTTCAGCTTGAATAACCTCTCCAATGAGATCAGATGGAGCCTTGACCTCCGCTGGTCAGATCCAGGAAAGCCTGTAGGCTTCTATGGACTAAAGGAAGGAGTTGTGATGAGGTCCAAGAAGAACCCTGTCAAGGAGATTGACTGGGACACTTTTAATGGAGTAAACAGGGATACTGCTGCTGGTGAATCACTGAGGGTAAGGTTATCTGGGGGCATTTTAGGATGTTAGGGGCAAAACGACAGGGATCTGCCCATGTCTTTCATCCTCTCCCGCATAAAACCTCTGGATTTCTGAGATTTCTTGAGTGGTATCCCATACTAATCTTCATGACAAAATAGAGACCTTCAAATAAATACTGAAATTGTTTTTAGGTACATGTATGTCATTCCAGTGATGACTGACTTTAAAATGCAGCTGCTTTAAGAAGTTGATGCAAAACATACACAAACTTCGAAAATGTTTGAAACCACAACATACTGAATTCGACAGTCACAACTATCATTAAGACTATCATTTCCCCTTAAATTATACTATAAATGGAGAACATGAAACAGGCTTTAATCCACCAAGATTTGGCTGATCCCTTCAATTTTAACAGGATTATATTGCAATCATGTTTACTTTACTTCACCTTGAAATATTTTCTCTAACTGGATGACATATGACATAAGTATCAGTTTGCTTGCGTTTTTCTGTATCATATAAAACACATACAAAATGCAAAATTGAATTTTATTATTGAAGTATGAATTTTGTGTAGAGTAATGTGGAGCAGAGATTGGGAAAGGAACTCACAAATAAATTGTGGCTTTTAGGATCATAAACTTATGGTGAGACAGGCAAATTGTGTGTCTCTGTTTGAACTATCATTACTCTGTAATAATGTCGCAAATAATAAAATTATCACAGGATTATGGCTCTTGTTGTTAAAAGATAACATACCAAAAGCATAAGACGAAGTGAGCCATGCACCCTTAACATCAGTTATCTCTCAATATTAAAGCCATAGATTATATTGACAGTGAGAATTCAGAGTTCCCACAAAGTTCCTGTAACACTTTCCCATGATTTTTATTGTATTTTCCAGGTGGTGGAACATTTTTCCATGATGATCATGATTTTATGTATTTAATTCTTTTTTATGGTGTGAAATTTATCCAGTGTTCTTCAAATTTAAATTTGGTCGATGCACATGAGAGTAATTCTTAAATAACTTCTGAAGTGCACATCCAGATTTCCTAATTTTCCATGATTTTTTATGACACCTGGCCATATTGCTGCCAGGGATTAAAATTGTCATGAATTGAATGGCTTTAGATAGTATTGTCTCCGAGCATCAATATGCAAGTTGCCCATGACAATTTTCCATGATTTTCAATATTTTCCAGATCATGACAATCATGGAGAATGTTAGAAAAGTAATGACAATGTTCAAATGAAGATTTTTTTGGGTCCACAACTAGTTGCTATATCAGTGTCATTTACGAATATTGATTTTGTATACTTTTTTTTTTCCTATTTAGGATGAAAAGGAAGGGGACAAATTTGACACCATTATCTTGGGACCTTGGATGAAGAAATGGGACATGACACACACGAACAGACACACTGAGAGACTGTCAGCTTAAAACAAGGTGTCCTGTCACCAGGCTTAGACCTGTCTTGTTAATTAACACTGTCATCTTAGAATTAATGGGAAATTTGCTTCAGAATTACAGCTGTGCCCTAGGATTCTCAAAGCAAACCAGATATTAAAACTTCATGTTGAAATCATGTTTAGGCACAAAACCATTCCCATATTCCTTTATTAATGTGGATATCAAACTAATATTTCAGGTAAAATTAACAAAAAAAATTGAAATAATCTTATTTTATGAAGAAAACAAACTTTTATTTTTTGAGTTATTTCTCGTCTTTATATTTGAAAGATTAACAAGTTCATTACCATGGTGCATCCACCATATTCTTGTGTTGACACTTTTGAGAGTTTTTACAAGGCAGAGTCAATGGAAATGACATACTGTAATAGAAACTGTTTCCAAGAGATTTTTTTTTTTTGATTACTGCTAAACCCACCTTGCAATAGACGTGATGATATGTATATAATAATAATAATAATATTTACCCTTTGAATCTGTTAGCCACTTGCACAGTCAACTTCCCCATCTAGGGCTTATGATTAATCAAATGAATTAAAAGATAAAGTGTGTCTGGTGTACAAAAAGATTCCAGGCACTTTGAATGTGCAGGCAGAAGTTGTGATGCAGTGTCTGTTGGTTGGCTGATGCATTTCACGAAATGAAATTTTTTAGCAATCCATTTATTAGTCATCCAACTTCCAAAGTAGAGACGTCTGCAGTTCTGCTGCTTTCCTACTTGTGATCTATGTCTATGAGTAAAGGGAGTGAATTTTGACAACAGTGGAGGTACTGAGTGTACAGTATTCCATTGCTACACCAACTACTGTTAGTGCCTTCTAACAAAATGTTATCACTGAGATAGGACGCTTACTCCTATTGTTAATTGCTGCATTTTTGAAGATATTAAGTTGCCAGTATGCCTCTTCCTAGATATAATGAAGTAACAGAAGAATCAAACTACAACAAAGCGGCTCAAAATGTGTTCCTAATCATCACACTGTGAGTGGAGATATATGCTTAGTTGCTCAACACAAATTTTACTCACAGTTATAATTACATTTAGTGTCTTATTCTGAGCATTCACCTGGCTGTTTATGCAAAGCTGATTTCAGTAAACAGTAATGGAAATGAGAATATGATATCCATTTGGCATAACATATATATTTTAATTTGATTATGCACAGTGATTGTATGTACCATATTATAGACTCTACTTCAGTGTAATAAATCCGTTTACAAGCAATTTGTCTGGCAGTTATGTTGTTTGTTCCATTTCAGTTCTTGAATTTGCTGTAAGTGGTATCCATTTTTCAACTACTTGACTACACTGATCTCCTACCTGCTGCTTCACTTCACATTATTTTCCCAACAAAGCTACATAGTGACTTTCTTAACTCCGTGAGGGAGCTTTTAGCTGAAAACTTTCATCATTTAAATTATCTGATGCTTGTCAAGTAAGAACTGAGCCAGACATAATTTCTGACTGATCTCTGATGCAACAGCTCAAGACATTTAGCAAAGTCCTTTTGAAGTTACAGTATATGGCAGATGGCAATTACCTGCCCGTCTCCTTCACAGATAATGTCAGTGAGGAAGAAACAAGAAACAAGCTGTGTGATGCATTCTTGTGTCAGTAATTTAGACAGCATTTGTAAAGATGAATCATGACCAAACAATGTGTCACGACTCTACATGTACAGTAATTATATTGAATATCTAGGCCGTATAAACTGCTCTTTTCTTTTATAAATACAGCTGCTCTGCTTTGATGAAAGGATCAGTTATTTCTTTATAGCAAACTACATTCCTCTTGTTTCAACATGCTTCCTCAATGACTTGATATTCTCCTGTTATGATTTTGGAAAGTACATGGGCACTCTTGTGGAGCAGCAACTCTCATTACAAATAAGTCAGTCAGGTTCCCTCATTTTCGATTCAAATGACTACCACTGGACTGCATTACGAGTCCTTTGCATTGAAAATCTTGTCATTGGAAGAGCTGAAACTTTTTCAAAATGACCCTGTGCATTCATAGTCCAAACAGTTGAACTGTGCAATTCTGATATTATAAAAACTGTAATCTTATCAGCTCAACCTCAAGTCATAGCTAATGACATAAATCAGTTTTCACCTTCTGTTAAAAGCAAAAGGTATCACTGACTTACAAACTGCTTGCGCTGGACAGTTCTTCAAGAAAAACAAACTTTAAGCAGTCATCTCCTTTAGACTTACTGGCTGTCTGTACCAGCAGACTTAAAAGTAAGTGCAGTGACAAGCAAATGTAATTTGTAATACACTGTACCTTGGGACAGAGAAATTCTTATTGCCAGTTCAGAAATATGTCTGGCCTAGTTTGACTTCATCATTGCTGATGTTTTCCATTCACTCCAGATATTTTGTCTTTTCTTGTCTCCTTTCTTAATTGTTTTTTTCCTTTTCTTATCCACATTTTCATTCTCAATTCTCCCAACTCAGACATGTATATGTATTGATCAAAGCAAGATGTCACTATGAGCCAACAGGAGAAAGACAGAGACACTGGCAATATTCTGACACATCAAAACCACAAACATAAACACAACAAGTTATTGCAGTTGTGGAACATGAGAGGAACACTTCAAACTTTTTATGCTTTTAATCTTTTTTTTTTGTCTTCACATTAAATTATCATTAAACTTCAGGTGTCCATAATAAAATTCTAAATGTCATGTCAACTATAAAGTTCATCAGGTTCTTCCATATTGAAAGTATCTCCAGGTGCTGCCCCGGAGGTGAAGACATCAGCCAACATGTGCCTGGGAATCTCAGAGCCTCGCACCTTTAGTGTGTAACATGCAGTTTCCACTTTCTGCAGACTCTGACGCAGGATCCTTGTCTTCTGTCGCAATTCCCGTGATGTGTTCCCCATTGTAGTAAAAGCATCATGGATGATACGCATCATTTTGGCAACCTTGGAAAGATAAAAATACATTATTAAACTTTTCAAACCAGCAGCCATATGACACTTGTGGGATCTCACATCCATTTTTTATGCCATGTGTGGTTAACCTTTATTTTCATCCCATATTTAAAAATCTTTGCTTATAAGGTGGCTTGATAATGACATTAAATAAAATTAAAATACTATGATGCCACAGCATGAGACTGACAAAATAATTTGGACTATCATTACAAATTATTATTTTGTACAGTGAAACTCGGATATAACGAGGTTGTCGGGACCGACCGTTGGTGCTCGTTAGAACCGATGGCTCGTTACACACATGGTCCACTGAAAATCATGTAAAAACTGTCAGTAGTGTCAGGGAGACCCATATACTAGATCTAACATTTCACGACAAATTTCTGCCTTGCTCTTCTGCTTTCTCTCGACTTCTTTGATTATTTTTAGTTTTGTTTCGAAGGACGGACATTTTCTCTTCCTCGATTCCATCATTGACAGGTGTAAACAAAGCAATGCAAATGTTGAGAGTGAACTGACCGATCGTAATCACCGTTTCTGCGATTGTTAGGCTAGGCTATGATTGAAATCAAAATTGCCTAGCGCAATGATTGGTCTAAACAACAGGCTTGGCCAATCATTAACCGAGCATATCAATCCCATCTTCCTCCTGTCGCATGGTCACATCTCCGCTGCATCCTTCCCTACCCCGCTTCTTGGCCTACTGCGCAACTAGTTTGTACCGGTAGCCTAATCCTACCAGTAAATTACATAGGCTAAGCGAGACAGCGAGACTTGCCTATTGTTGGCAATTGTTCCTCGCCGCTGAAAGTTTTATTGCGGATGAAAGAGTTGCGAGGGCTTAATTGCAGGTCGGTTACCTCGNTTAAACTTTTCAAACCAGCAGCCATATGACACTTGTGGGATCTCACATCCATTTTTTATGCCATGTGTGGTTAACCTTTATTTA
The DNA here is from genome assembly GCA_033807755.1 of Ellobium chinense. Taxonomy (NCBI): domain Eukaryota; kingdom Metazoa; phylum Mollusca; class Gastropoda; order Ellobiida; family Ellobiidae; genus Ellobium; species Ellobium chinense. The sequence goes on along the minus strand of JAWQUT010000021.1, from coordinate 164,565 downwards.
AATCCCATATTTAAAAATCTCTGCTTATAAGGTGGCTTGATAATGACATTAAATTAAATTAAAATACTATGATGCCACAGCATGATACTGACAAAATAATTTGGACTATCATTACAAATTATTATTTTGTACCATGAAAAAGTATAATAATAAGCCACCTACAGATTACTCATCTGAAATAAATTGAGAATCCTTCAAATCCAAAAATGTCCTGAAAATAGACTATTTCTGTTAAACCTGATGGTCTTTCATTATGTCTGCTGCAACACAGTGTTTGGGTAAAACTGATGTAATTTTTAAATTTGATTTATAGACATTTTCATGGCATGCAATGTAACTGCAAAGATAGCAGCAGCAGATGGAAAAATTTTTGGAAATCAAGATCAACATAAAGGTCTTTCCTCAATATGGAGACTGCTTTGTTTGTCATTTATCCTGCTTTGCTTTCTTGCTAAAATGCGAGGTTCTTCAGATCTTATTCTCAGTTTTCCAAACTTTTCAGCTTTCTGCCATTCCTGTAACTGGTTCTCCAAGATTCTGTAACTGCTCTAATCTCTGTGTTTTATTAAAAATGAATCACACTGTGACAATGCTTGTATGCAACCTTACATACTTTTTGTTAAGAGCACATCACAAATAATGCTGTGTCATAACGATACACTGAATGAAATAATAAGAACAATAACTGCCACCAGCACTCGTCAGTATCAATAGAGCATTTACTCTCAGAGCAAGACTTTTGCACAATGTTATCACGGAACAGACCGTACTAGGATGGACCTTTGATTAGCCCCATTACTACAAAGCTTCAGTTAACATGTAGTAAACGGATGGCAGTTTGCTCATTTGGTGTACCTTGAGAATAAAATAATAATGCACTCAAACTTCAAGAAAAAGTATTTAGTATGATCAATGAGGCCTTCACCAGTAATTTAAGGCTGCATTGTGCCCAAATTTAGTTGCTAGTGCTTAAAATCAGTGAGCAAAATAAGTCTCAACAAAATGCCAGACACCAATATCACGCCCCCTCCAAGTGCTTACAATGCGCTGTGAGAACAAAAGCAGTGTAAATCAATTACCAACACAGCCATTATTGATCTCATTACATGTAAGTCCACTTCTCCGCAAAATGTTTAGGATACAGACTTCACAAATAAAATGGTTGGAAGTCTATTACCACATGTTCAGCATCATCCTGCCGCTGTGTTACCAAATATTCGCCTTTAGCTGATCAAGCTATCTGCATTTCATTAATAGATTCCCTATCTGTGAACATGCAAAACCACCCACCAGGAATATACACAGCACCGTAATAAACTTACAATACTGGGTGTCTCAAGGTCCCCTGCTCCAACGCTGTTGATTGCCATTCTCATAAGTTCTCCTGTGAAATCCGCCACACCCAGCATGTACTCTGCTGGTGGAATAGGCACAGACACTGTTTGTTTCTTCTCTGCAGCATCAAATATCTGACATGTATTTTGCAAGTCTGAAGTCGAGGACACCAATTCCTCCGAAGATGGCTGAGATGACTTATCTGATTCCTCTGATGGCTTTGATTCTTCATTTTGCTGATCATGCTGACAGTCTGAGAGGGATGATTCTTGAGTGCCTGTAACTGTCACTTGGTCTGTGGCAACCTCATTATCGGCTGGAACGTCAGCAGTGGCTGGGTGAAGAATAGAAGTACCTTTTGGCACTGTGAATGTAAGCTGTGGCTGAATCTTGTTCATGCCAACCAACTCATTGTCACTGAGGTAGTGGTAGAAAGTGACAGCTTCTATGTATTCCTGGAGGCCTGGAAAATCATAATCAAGAAAACAAGCTATAATTAGGTATTTTCTCTAAATTATTTCTTGTTTAAAAGCTGTCCTAAGATCTGTGAGTCTTTTTACCTTATTAAAAAAATTTATACCATTTTAAGCTAAAAACATGTCTTCATTTAGGCGCAATTGCTTTTAAAAAATGCACAAAGTGAATATTTCTGTGATAGTCTGGCACAAAGTGAATATTTCTATGGCAGTCTATCTCACCCCTGATATACTGCATTATCCGGACAAAGAAATGCATATGAGATAAAGACAAGATTAAATGAGCTATCAGGAAAGTGGAAGTTTTTTTGCAAACAAGGCCTTTCTTATTTCCTGGCTAAGCATGTTCACCTGTTAACAAATATCATGATGAAGTGACAAGAACTTTAACCTGGGGAAAATGCCCTGAGAAACTGGTAGGGGTCTTGTCCATCCAATTCTTCTGCAAGTGCCAGAAACTTTGCTGAGTGCAGTTCTTCCATTTTTGCTGCTGCCTCTGCCAGCAAAGCAGCCTTGTCCTCTGACCTGGAGGAAAATTTGGTTGTTTAATAAGATGAAATATATGGACCAAGCACTGGTACTCATGTTCATAAATTTTACCAAGTTTAAAGACTTGCAGACATTTTCATTCTATGGATTAAATGAGTGTAAATAATTTACAAAGTACAGTTGAGGCTAACTAATTTGATCCCAGTGTGGTGTCTGTCCAAGATGTTTCCCTTGTCTCCGTCCCTGTTAAGTTTTCTAATGATAGATTTGAGTGCCTGGAAGTCGGGTCTGTCTGCAGGGTCTTCCGACCAACAACGTCGTATGACCCCGGCTAGCTCATCACAGGGACAGTCATACTCCTCCAGGGTGGGTCTGAAATAAGGCTTGAGTCCTGTCTTCACCTTCTGGTAGATTTCTTGTAAACATCAAAGTTTTCGATGATGGAGTCAAAGGTCGTGTAGAGGTCATTCAGCAGATCAACCACTTCCATAGGCGTACTCTCAGCAGACATGGCGGTGAAACCACAGATGTCACTGAAGTAGATGGAGACACTGTCATACCACTCTGCTGTCACCGACTCGCCTCTGATCAGCTGGGAAGCCACTTTTTTTGGTAACATGTTATACAGGAGGTCCTCTGCCTTCCTCTTCTGCTGCAAGTAATCAGCTGTCCTCTCCTCCACTAGCGCCTCCAAGTTGTTGGCGTACTGCTCCATACGGGATAACAGGTTGTCCAAGTCTGTCCAAGCATTGCTTGTAAATGGTGTTTAGTATCGAGCCTCTGCGTCCAAGTCTTTGTCCCTATGTGTGTTATTCTGTGGAAGTCTCATGTTGCTCGACTGTGGTTTTATGTTCTAACTTTAAGTCCATCTCCAAGACCATCGGGTACATGTGACAGTCTTGAGTATAGGCCAGGGGGGTTCACTCGCTAAGTTAAGTATTACCTGTAGGTTAGGACTGACACTAAGATTTTGATGTATGTTGTTTATTTGTGGTCGTCTACCGTCTCTAGGGAATAAGTACTAAGTTTTGNTCCATTTTTGCTGCTGCCTCTGCCAGCAAAGCAGCCTTGTCCTCTGACCTGGAGGAAAATTTGGTTGTTTAATAAGATGAAATATATGGACCAAGCACTGGTACTCATGTTCATAAATTTTACAAAGTTTAAAGACTTGCAGACATTTTCATTCTATGGATTAAACGAGTGTAAATAATTTACAAAGTACAGTTGAGGCTAACTAATTTGATTCCAGATTACTCAATTTTGTCTTAATTTGACAGAAAATACAGTTATGTTTTTTTTTGCTCCCTTGCACATTGTATCCCTTACTGAGTGTTGGGCACTGCAGGTTCTTTTTTAAAATTTGATGACAAAGATGCAAAACTGCCCTTGATGTTCTCCTGCAGAGTGCAAAACTACATTAAATGGGCATGCAACAAACAGTTTGGTGCTTGAAAGGGCAGAAGTAGCCATCAGTATCATAGGTAGATAGAGATGTGCATTATACAACATTTCACCATGACTATTAGAGGGGAGAAGTGTGGCAGGCTACAGCACAGGAACAAACAATCGATTGATAATCACTTACTCAGTGGGATGGTTTTTATGGACTACTATACTGAAGTACATAATGTAATCATACTAGAGTGAAAAGGCTGGTTTGCGACCAGGACAGCTCTGCGACCATTATTTAAAATTGGAATTATCTTCATTGCTATTGACTTTAGGAGATTCTGAAAGGCCAGAAATGATGTGTCTTTTGTTATTGAGGACCAAGGAATATCAACCTGACTGTTCTTGTCTTTTGGTTGGTTGCTATCTTTATTTCATGAGCCTGAGTCAAATTTTCCAGCAAACCTGGAAGACTAGTGTGACCACAGATACCTAGTGTGGCCAGATTTCAGGTATATTCAAGGTAAATGAATCAAGTGTAGATGTGATGAGACACAATTTCATTGATTATGTCCTTTGACAAGCAAAGTCGACATTAACTCGCTTGTTTGGTTTCTTTTCCAACATGAATCCCAATAATCACTACCCTAATCGCACTGCAGTCTTGTCAGTGGTCACACTGAAGATGTACTGGTAGCAAATGGTCTAGATTATTTTGGTTGAAACTTCTCATGGATAACGACTTCTGGTTTGATGTTTTAGGCATAGTTTTGCACAGCAACAGTCACTGGACAACCTACTTTTAAAACAACCAATCAGAAAGCGTGAAACATCAACAATGAATAAATATGCCAAGAAATATAGTAATTTTGTGGTCGCACATGGGTCCTCTTACTCAAGTGGCACTGGTGCCCCAAATGTGCCACTATTAAAATAATTTTTAAAAAATATATTTTCTATGATTATGATGGTGCACCACAATAAAATAACAATGTGTTTGAGACAAAGAGAAAACCTGGAAAGCCATCCATCATTTATTGCTTGCTAGCTGCATGAAGACTGCACACGTAATACTAATCTTGTCTTAAAAGCAGAATTGATAAATGCTTGATGAAAAATACTTGTGATTAAAAATAAACTGCAGCAGAGTGAACAGTAACAGAGGATCTCTACTGAGCAAGACAATAATTTGAATAAGGCATATCGGGCTTTAAAACATCAACTGATGTGACAACAGATGCAAAAAAAACAACATGCCTCATACTATCAAATGACTTGTAAAAAAATGAAATTTGAGAAAAGAAAAAGTTCAGTATGCCGCCCACACAATTCTTTACTTGAAAGGTTTGTTCCTTTTTTTTTGTTCCTTGCCTGACATACTGGCTCATGCTCAGTGGCCCAGGATAGAGGGAGAGGGGAGGATTACTCCTGACAAGAAACAGGTGACGAGGTGACTTCTTTTATTCTAACTTTTATTCAAATGAACTGTGCAGGTTAATTACAGGCTCTCTTGACACTGAGAATTTGGAGGCTGTACACCTGATTGACTTACCTATTGGAAAACACTTCAATGTGCACTGTAACATCATTGCCAGTTCAGTTAATGAAACAATTGCTGGTCATTAACACTTTGTTTTTGATACATAAGTTGCAAAATAACATCAAATATTACTTTACTTTAGTGCACCAGTGATGAAAAAAGGGAACAAAGCTATGTCATTCATTTACATCATAATTTAAGTGGGGATTTTGGACTGGAAATTAACTTGACAAAATTATGTTAAAATGAACTGAATGTGCATGTAAAACTGTTCCAATCATTTATAAAGAAAAAAAAAGCAAGCAAAAGTTACCCGGGCACCCGCTGCAACAGAAATATTAGCCTTTTGCTTTCAATTGTGATGTCTCTGCCCAACTTCACTATCCTTTCATGTCGATCATTTCTGCTATCCAGCTCCTTCTGGAATGTCCTGAAGGCCTGTATGACACTTGAACTTTCATCCACATCTGCTGTGTTGCTCTTTGTCTTTGTCCACTTTCCTGCAATATAAAGAACCAGAAATGTCTTGCCAATATCTGATACTGAGTGAGAAGAAGACCAGTTTAAAGTTCACCTGATTATGGTAATGACAGCTACTAGTCACAGAATAGAAGTGACCTGATGATAAATTGTTGCTTTTAACCTGACTAGCTATTGCCAGCCAATGACAGTGATTGCATTTTGCAAACCCTAATTCCTTTCAATCAATAAACTGCTGATTAAGATACCAGAACTGTGATATGTTGACTGTTGAAATGAATGATAAGCAGGGCTGTGTAATCTTACTGACAAGTCATATAAATTTATAAATCATAGTGTTTGATTTATTATTATGCTCTTGCTGTTGCACATGAAAGTTGCATTGTTTGGTTGGTCTGTTTTACAGACAATCATGACTACTGAAGGACTGCAGTAGGTCTAGTCTAGAAGCTCTAGCGGTCTAGTTAGAGGGCTCCCATGGCTTCCTCTAACAACGGCACCGATTTAGTCGAAATATCGATATAGTACATGACTTGTCTATGACTAAATTAACTGTATCATTATCATTGCGGTGCTGTCCTTCGAGATAGCCGCTCCCATTACTAGGACTAGAGTAGTCTGCTATCACAGTGCTGTTGTTCAGTAGCTTAGTTTTTTGCTTCACCACTGGTGACACCACCACACTAAGCTCAGTTAAGGAGGAAGAAGAAGAAGAAGAAGAAGAAGAGGAAACACCTTGTCACTAAAAGGAGCACAGGACATGATGATAATGAATCATCTAGACTAGATCTAGTCTAGATCTAGTTTATAGAACTGTCATTATTTGAGTTTAAGATGGACAGATCACGAAATATAAGACAGATTCTTAACTTTCGGGTTGCAATAACACTGCTGTGTAAGAAATGGGCAGCTACGGAGTGCGTTTGGACTAGGGACAGCTTAAGTCTATTCTTAATATCAAGCTAACTTTACCCTGATCATTATGATCACCACTGTGACCATCACGATTTCTCCTTCCTCGGCTCCGTCCACGTCCGCGATTGGATGAAGTAGCCATTTGTAAACTATCGGTTCTTTCGTACATTTGCTGTATCGTACGCTGCTCTTATAGCCAGGTTTTTATGTGTGTAATGTTTGGTGGTAATAAATGGTTCTCAAAAATGCTAAAACTATCACTTCATGAACTGTGAATAGACCAGATGTAATTGAAAATAAACTCGATATTTCAGTGATATCTCGGCAATTTAAAATAAAATCAATATTTTAGTGAGGGCCAAAGTCTATGAGTTCAGTTAAGACTTTTGAATAGTCAATTTGGCCGACCTGAAATGCCGTAAAGAAACGGAACCCCGCCATTGATACGAATGAATGCCAGGCCTGAAACTGAAACTCCAACAAAAAACACTGTAGACTAACTTTATTTGCAATTACAGCCTAAGCATTTTCTATTCTTTGCCTGGGAAGTAGTGTATTGGTACGTGTGCACTTTAGCCCCAAGTGGTGCTGGGAAGGTATGGATTCCGGTTTTTCGATAAGCCTGATAAGGAGGAATCAGGTCTGCCTCCAGTGCTCCACCCCCATTCCCCTGTGGCCCTGGGGTAGGTTAGATTTAGTCTATCTAGCCTAGACTAGATCCAGACGTCTAGTCTAGTCTTTTTAGACTAGACGTCTAGATCAAGACTGATTCTAGTCTAGTCTAGTGTCCAGTTATTCAAGAAGAAAAAAAATAGACTAGATATCTCTATGCCCCCGAACAGAACGTCAGAAGTGAAATTATTTGAGCCTAGACTCTATTGGCTTCTCTCATCTGTGTCATTGAACCTTACCTGGCTTGAAACTGGCTCCGTGATTTCGTACCCATTCACATGCACACGTATTACACAGAGGCAATCCATAGCTCAAAAACCAGAGCCCTACGTCAACCAAATACCATCAACAGCACCATTCATATCGCGCACTCAGTCATGAGACCTAGACTAGAATATTCTTCTTCTTGGGACAAGTAATCTACAAAGATTTACAATTGTCTCATTAATGCGGACTCCAGAAAACTGAAAACATTGCTTAACAGAACTCATATAATAATACATCTATATAGTGTTCATTCCTATGACAGGTTCTGTGCATTTACTATATCACTGACAAACCTACAAATTAATTCATCCTTTTTATTTTTTAACAGTCACCCTTCACTCTCTCCCTCTCCCTCTCTCCCTTTCTCTCTCCCTCTCTCTCTCCCTCTCTGTCTCTCTCCCCCTCTCTCTCTGTCTGTCTGTCTCTCTCTCGCAGGCAATCAAATAGTATACACCATTGATCTATCACACCTTCATGAATATGTCCCACTGTCGGATTTCTGACCTGACAGTACAAACTTAAGCCTTTAGCAACATATGTGCGCATAAGGAGCAGAAGTCTCAGGTACTGTTTGGGGTGTTGCATGCATTCAAAATGCACTGCTTATAGGATGTGAAAAGTGTGAGCAGAGAAACTGTTGTCTTGTATTTATATGCCTCTGGTAGGAGGACATGCATGAAAATCTGAAAGATTCAGAGTGCATCTTTCTGAATCTGACCTTGCAGCTTCTTTGTACTTCTGGAAATGAAAGATTTGGAGAAGGGAGGGGGATGAATATAATGATGGCTCCTGCCCAAGTAATAAGTGTCACAAAGTATACTACTGCTAGCACTGTGGTGTGGAATTTAGAAGAAAGTGGCTGGTTTTTAACCACTTTATTTTTACCGATTGACTGAGCTCAAAAACTTTGTCCACTAGTCCAGACTAATTAAATTGTGGTGCTTTTTTTTAAACTTCTGTGTCTATTAGTATTAGTTAGCTGCCCAATCAGTACATCCACCAGCTTCAGTAAGTCTTTGGGGCATGGATTGACTATAGAATGACACACTTGAGGCTTTCTTGTGCTGAGGTTAAACACTTGAATTTAAACCCTCATGATACTGTGATAGAAATTATTGTACCATTCATTTGCTACGTTTGCATGTGGCAATAGAATATACAGTACAGCATATGGGTCTCCTTGCAGAGGGCTGGGCATGGGAGTAGAATTTAGCACCACTTTGGCAGCTGTTTGACTGGTAGGCAGCATGTGCAATAGTCATTATCTATAACAATTAACAGTGGTCACACAGCCAGTGGGAGGCTGGACCCAATGCACCTCGCTTTATGAGTGTTAAAGAAAGATAACATTAGTGGTCATCCAACTGAGACAGGAATCCTGATGAGGTATTTAGATATACAATAAAGAAATCTTTTTTTTTTTCTTTCTTTACAGATTAGAACTGAAACCCTTGTACTGAGATGAGCAAGTCAAAGGAAAGTGCTGCAAATCAAGCAGTTTTAGCTTACATGATCAAACAGAATAGACCATACAGCATACAGGACGTCTTCCAGAATATGGGTAAAGACCTTGGTAAAACAGCAGTTACAAAAGCAATGGAAAGCCTTACAACAGAAGGCAAACTGAAAGAAAAAGTGTATGGCAAGCAGAAGGTATATGTTGCTGATCAAAGTCAATTTCCAGAGGTGGATGATGCAGAAATCAAAGCCATGGATGACAGAATTGCCCAGCTGAATGGAAAAATACAGCTGAAAGCAGAAGAAATTCGTAAGCTTGAGTCACAGCTTCAGCTTTACAATGGACTTGTTTCCACAGGTGATGCTCGGGCGGAACTTAGCCAGATTTATCCTGAGATTGAAAGTCTGAAAGAGAAGGTGGCAAAATTGAAAGAAGGCAGGGTTCTGATCTCAAAGGAGGAAAAAGATAAGGTTTACAAGAACAGAGAAAAGTATGTGAAGGAGTGGAGGAAGAGAAAGAGAATTACATGTGACATTCTGAATTCAATACTGGAAGGCTATCCGAAGACAAAAAAGCAACTTTATGAGGAGATAGGAATTGAAACTGATGAGGACTACAACACAAAGCCACCTGATTTGTAACCAAGAACAACTGCCAGATGTCTCGTGACAGTGACACCACATCAGAATCTGGACAAGGATTTTCTGGTCCATAATGTGATATGTAACTTTCATAGCCTCGTTGCTCGCTCTTAACGGTGATTTAAAACAATTCCCTGCCTAGCATACTCCATTTTAAAAGTTCCATTTGTATTAAACCTTATGAAATCACTCTGGTTAACACATCCTCATGACGACAGACCCTCTAAAGTTTGGTCCAAAGAGTCGGTGTGTTATAAGGGTTCCACTGTCTTCTGCTATCAACCACAGTGCATTGCCATGGAATGAAGTACTGTACATTAATTGTGACAACATACAGGACAAATCAGTTTAAATGATGGGTCCTATGATTTTTGTATTTAGCATGATTGCATGTTCTTAGGTTTGTCCCCCAGGATGTTGGAGTATCAGTATGGTGTGAATTCAGTACTGCAAGCTACAGTTAGATACAGTATGATGTATTGGTCCAACAAGTTGTATAGTAAAAACTAAATGAAAGAGGAGGCCACCAAAGAGAAGGTTAGGGTCAGAGGCCGGATGGGAAATATGAAAAAAAAGGATATTTCAGACAGTCTGCCAAATCATAGTGTTATTTTGAGAGAACATATTTGGCTTTATGTTACATATTTCTGCAAGGATTGCTGACTTTGAAACTTAGTCATAAGCTGTGTCAGACACCAGTGAAGACAGTGAGAACTACATGTACATATGTTTGAATTTTGAAGCACACTAAGTTACTTTTAGAAGGGATGTTCATGTGAGTTCAGTACCTGTCGACATACCATTTTTCTTCTGCACTAATATGTTTTTGAACTGGGTTTTGGTTGAGACAAGAGAGCCTATGATATAAACTGGGTTTATTTCCAATCTAACAACATGTTTTCATGCTTTCCAGAATAAGGGCATATGATGTGCATGATGAGAGTGTGGTTTTTATATTACTTGGGTGATGGGGTATGGTGCCACTTTTGTGGGGTTGTGGGTAATCAGATGTAGAACATCTTGCAGTGTTTCAGTGAGTCACAGTTTCATTTTTTGTGTTTCTGAAAGTTTATATCCAAAGGTTGGAAAACAGTACTCTGTCCAAAGTAAATAGGTGTTTCTGAAAAATTTTTTGTTCATGAAAAAGCATGTGTTTCAAATTCTGTGAAGTAACCCAGCAGCAGAGTTAAATACAGTGCAAGCAGCTTGGAGTTAACAGCAGGAGACCAGCAAAATGTGCTCACTTCAAGTTGAAATCACATTTAACTATTTTCCAGGGGAAACAACTTTTACATCACATAACATGGTATAATAATATTGTGGAACATCTGTCAGTCTCTGAACAAAAAAGGGGTGGGAAGAGGGGAGGGGAGTTAAGAATGTGTTTTGCTGTGTGTGTGGGTAGCTTTTGGTATTCAGGAGACAGACAGACAGATAAATTCAGCATTAATTCAGGTTTAAGTGACCTGTTGCTTTGTGGGCAATATGCAGTTAGTTACATCATTACATCTCTCTGTTCTTGGTTTTCTGATCAGAGTTGTTATTTGCAATGAACTGTCATATTTCATTTGACTGACTGGAACAAGGTAGAATATCCTATCCTGTTTTTGCCATCATTAGTATCAGCAAGAATGATTTCCAGTCTGAGGTGAAAAACAGAAAAATGGCAATACATATGTCAGATACATTGGTTTGCCAGCTGAAGGAGTTCCATAACTAAACAGTGCCCTAAGTCCATTATCATAGTTTTGGAGATGAACTGAAGATAAAATGCTAATGTGGTAGATCTAATCTTGGTGGTGTTTTGTGCTCTAGCTTGAAATTTTTCTAAAATAGTAACAATGTTGTATCCAGACATTGCCTGTTGACACAACTTTGCCTTGTGGCACACATAGAAGACAAACTAGTTTTCAGTATCATGATCTCCTGGATGAATAAAAATTACAGTCATAGTCTGACATGTTGTACCAGTTTATTTTCCTTTTCTGTAACAAACCAGTAAAAGGTTTAAATGTGGATGATACCTGAGTGATAATAAGTGATATCACAAATTTCTTATCTACTGCCATGTTTGAATTTTACATACATGCATAATGGGTCTTGATTTGATATGGGTCCTTCTGTAGGCAGATTGGTTGGCGTGTTCATTGAATGAAACAGTTGATGATTCTGAAAAACAGTGTACTTAGAACAGATGAATACAATTTGTAGTTATTCTACACTCAGATGATTTATTCAAATCTTGGTTAATTAGCTATAGAGGGTTGTTTTGATGTAGGCCTGCAGCCAGAGTGAAAGAAGATCGGGATCAGCTGGAAAATACAGTACTGACAAAGCAGCATGGAAGAATTTTCTGAGCAGTGCTCACACACACAGTGGCATTCTATGGTCATTCCTCAGACTCTCTTAGAGAGATAGATTTCTTTTGGTTCTGTTTGGGTACTTTTTTTTTTTTCACCTGAAAGGGAGACGGGATGATAGTGTAATTTTATGAGGTTTCAACTTCGTTCATTTTGACCAAGACTTCTCATAACTGATGTTGCTGTTTTTTTGTTTTTTTTTAAATTATGTACTCACTTCTGTAGAAAACAAAACGGCACCATGTTAACATACTTTCATACAAGTTTTAATGAGTGCTGCAAAATCAATTCCATAACTTCCGGCCACTCTTTCAGCTGGTACAGGTGTTGCAGACCTTTTCATTTATGTATACTGTATTTACACAAGCTAGACATTTTGGCAGTTTGCATTCATTGATTTTCCAACACTGAAATGGGGTTTGTATCCTAGTGATACCATTTCTAAGAACAACTGCAAAAAAAAATTTAAAAATTTACATTTTTAGGTTTTTCTTCAGACTCAGTACAAAGTTGTGCCGCTTCTTACTTTTAGGATGGTCTTGATGTAGCCAGACTCCACCCCCTCATTCCACACTTGCCACACTTGCATTATGACCTCTGAAAGCTGCTCTTTGCTTTGTTCATTGCCTCCATGATTTTGAGCCTTTTCCCAATGGTCAGCCAGAGGCTTGTGATCACGTTAAAGTTTCAGCTGTTCCTTGGCCACTTAAGAATTTTGAAATGCTGACTGTTGAGATAGTTGGCAGTCTTTAGGTAGGAACAGAGTAAAGATTGTTCCTGAATGTAAACTGGGGTCTTATACAAAATTCTATCAGGAGTGAGATGTTAATCTTGGAAATCGTTGCTTAATGCAATGAAGTCAAACAAATATTTGTTGAAAACCATATGGCAGAGGCTAATTAAGACAACTCAGTGTTTGCATTCCTTGTTAATTACCACAGTTTCCAATACGCTATCTACAAGAGTAACTATCACAATCATTGCACTTTGCAGGCAACACCTAGATACAGGTGTTAGAGCACCCAGATGCAAGTTTTAGCAGACAGAGTGAACAAATACCTTTCATGCCCTGTGGCAGGGGGTTGAATTGTCTTGGAAGGTGACCTGAACTCTTTCTTAAAAGTGACCATCAATGGTGAGAAGGAGCTGGTTATCTGCAGATACCTGTCAGCATTCACAGTGCCATGAATAATCATTAAACATCCTGGACCACTTTTTGTGACACATCCCCAGGCCATAATACTTACTAGAGACTTCACATTTCTTTTCATGCATGCCATCAGAGCCACAGAGATGAAATTTAGCTTCATCTAAAGTGATTCCTTTCTTCCAGTCAATACTATCCAGGTTTTGAACTGTTTTGCCAACAGATATCGCTGTTTTCCCATGGCAGCAGTCAGTAACTTTTTTCATGGGGACCTGGCCCTCAAAGTCCTTCAAGACATAGGCGTCTAACAGTCTTGGCTAACATTTCATAGTGTGCCCCTTATTCAAGTTGAATGGCCAGATCTGTTGAAGGACAGTGTCTGCGTTTCAGAGATGCATGAAATTTGCAAATAATACTATCCTCCTGGCTGGAAGAGACGCAGCCACCACAAACACAGACAATGGAGTTTAGTTCTTGGGCTGCTATACAGTTCAAATAATGACATTCTTATTTCTTGGGTAGCTGTACATTTCAAACAATAATATTGTTGTTTCTTGGATCGCTGTTCATTTCAAATGACAACATGGTTTTTTGTACATTTCAAACAATAATATCATTACTGAGGACTTTGAGAAAATCATTTTGAATTCAGAAAACCACAGTAGTGCATCATTATCAGTTTAACTGTATGTTGATCTTTGGCAGTGATTTCATCTATCTTCTCATAAAATTCCCTAAGAGCACCAACATCGCCTTGAATTTAAGATGTCTGTGTCTTCGCATGCCTCGGCTTCTCTTCTCATGACTCCTTCCTCTGACTGCAGGTCTCTAAAAAGTTTTCATGGCACTTTGCTGGTCGCTGAAAAGAGTGTTCTGACTCTTGGATCAAGTACATGTATCGTGGGTTAACTGTTCCAGGATCCTTTCTCAGTATGAATCAGTCTCTTTATTAGGTCTTCTTGTAGAAACCGTATGTGGTCAGCGGCTCTGTTGTCTCTTTGAGGTTTCACATTCTTTAATGCCATGGTCAGATTAACACAAACTCGTTGTTGCCATGATCATAGTGTTCTTGTTGCCATCCTGAAGGATTTCGGGGTTGCCACACATCGGTGACTTTCTGGTCCACTTCAGTGCGGCAAATTCCTCCATTCCCCTGAGTGTTGAAGTTCCTTCTGAGACGTATAAATAGTTTAGTCTGATCGTCCAGAAATGGAAAACTCAGTATAGTCCACTCTTCCAAAGGAGTGTTGGATTTTTGCTCAATAGGCCCTATTTACTAGTCGGTTGACTGACACCAATCATTTCCCCCACAACCTCTTGAAAGTTACCCGTCGCAAAATAGAGGGTACATGGCACTTTTCAAGCACACTTGTAAACTGATTGGCAGAGCACCACCTCTTGTTGGATTCGTGCTGTAAGGTCGAGCCAAATTCATTACAAAGAACAAAAAAGTCACATCGCATAATCTAGACTTGTCAAACAGTTCTCCGTCGTCAAAAACAGCCTACAAGGTTTCTACCGTTTCTACTAGTCTGTCTTAGATGTTGTCGATATCTCAGAACGGCAGCCATGTTACTTTCAAAATTATTAGCAAAAAATTGCTTACGGTAGTTACGTTAATAGTTAACGTTACCCCCGTAGGTGACGTTTACGCCTGAATTCACACGTTAACGCAAATACTTTAGGCTAACGCAACGTTTATGAATACGAAATTCCGATTTTTTTGTTTGTTTGTTCATCAACCTGCGTTAAGGTATTTGCGTTGGTCAGCGCATTAATTATGAATACGGCCACACGACAGCACTGACATACTCATTCTGCACAGAGGTCGTTCTCAGCATGAAGTATGAACTGTAGGTACTGTTTTTTCTAGTAGCAACAGACAGTGCTTGAATGTTGTTGTTTTTTTTTTCTTCCCGAAATGACTATGTCTTTTTTATCAGCTTTTAGTTCAGAGCCGTATTCGATGGCATCCGTCCACAGTGGGCCATCATTATATGTTTGGCCAAAAATTAAAGATTTCTAATTCGCTCAAAAGAAGTAATTATCAAAACTATGTCATTTTCTGAATTAAACAGTCTTTATTTGAAGGCTCTAGCTTAAGCGGTATAGACATGACAGCATGTTTTGTCCGCTCACATTCAAGAACAATGGCGGATGTTATTGAGGAAAGATTATTCAGTACTTAATTAAGGTAAGATGTAAAGTAATTTACAATCAAAATGGAACATGGCATTGCTTAAAGCAAATGTGAGGATGTTAGTACATACAAAATCTGTGAGAAAATTAGTATGACATCCAAATACAATGACAATGTACCATTTCATAGGGAAATTTGCTCCCATACCCCCAAATCTACCGAAAGTTTTAGTTCCGGATTGTTCCGGATAACTGAGATATGGGATGGCAAAGTAACCCACTTCCATTATAGTTGAAATCGGTAGCGATAAAACAGCAAAAACCTGCCATTACTTATTATATGTATGATATTTTAAACAAACACTAACCATTTTCAGTGAAACTTTGATTTTTATAGTAATTTTTCTCAAAGAATCCACTGAAGGCTTCAGTTTTCAGCTAAAACAATTACAGTAGAAATACTATCAAGTAAATCTGATCAAAATGTTGTTCAGTGATCTAACACTAGTCCAGTAGCAAATGTGAGAGGTAGTAATCATCTAGAGACGTTGCTGTGAGCACTTTCTGTGACTCTTTTCGGGAACATGAGACAGTGAAGTGTCCCATCCGAGAGCATTTGGGCTTTGGCGGTCCTGCATTTTGAATCAGTGGATCGGAACGAAGCCACAGTCGGGTGAGGCAGTCCTCCATGTTGGTCTCCTGGTTGACCTTGCCTGCTAGGTTACGTTGGTAAAACCGCAGATCCTTGTTGTTATTTTCCAGGCCACCATCTGAGAATTCGCCAAGACCCTTTCCATCATTGTTGGCAAGGAGTTCCCAGCTGTGGGCAAGGAAGGCATGCATGGTTGGAGAGACATTGATCCACCGCGTCTCCGCGTTGCTGAACTTGTTCAAGATAAGTTCGTATGTTTTGAGGCAGAAATCCTTAAAATTCCCGACGTCAACCCTGCATTTGCTGTTATACACCTTGATGATGATCCATACACGGCAGAATAGAGTGCGTAAAGGCACACCTCATTCCAGTCCTCATCAGTCAGCTTCAGTTTCTTTCGAACTAAGATTTCACGCTTCCAGAAGACGCGTTTGGCCGCATTCTGCACAGCCGGTCTGTGAGAGTCATCAATCTCAAAGACACTGGACAAAGCATCTGTCAGCCCACTTACTGTCACTTTGGTATTCTTGTGTGGCTTATAGGANCAAATTGGTATGTTCTTGGACAAACAGAAATCTTCTGCTCTAAAGGTGTAAAGGTGCAATGCTTTTCTTAACTTCGTGCGCTATACTCTCCACGTCCCGTTGCCTCAATAAGACCAAGCGGTGTGACGTCAGAGACTGACACTGAAGGTTAATAGGCGGCCAGCGTGCGTCCCCAAAAAACATCCCGTTAGGCCAATACATGGAGTAGTTATTATGAAGTTTTGAGGTTTTTATTCGATTCGGCGCTTTTAAGGTACGCTCGAAGTAAGATCGGATTATAAATGAAGAGAATTTAAATAAGCGTATGATTTTATTTGGGTGCTTAATCTGTTGCTTACATTTTGGGGCATTCAGTGAATACCTTGAATATTATTACGCTACGCCACTGAATCCTATAGTGAAATTCTATAAGATTCTATAACAAACCATTTCATTTTCCTAAAGTGTTACACCTCCTTGACATACTCCGAAAGTTTTAGTTCCGGATTGCTCCGGATAACTGAGATATGGGATGGCAAAGTAACCCACTCCCATAGTTGAAATCGGTAGCGATAAAACAGCAAAAACCTGCCATTACTTCTATCTATGATATTTTGAACAAATATTAACCATTTTCAGTGAAACTTTGATTTTTATAGTAATAAAGAATCCACTGAAGGCATCAATGTTTAGCTAAAACAATTAGAAATATGATTCTCAAGTAAATCTGATCAAATGTTGTTCAGTGATCAAACACTAGTCCAGTAGCAAATGTGAGAGGTAGTAATCATCTAGAGATGTTGCTGTAGATGTTGCTGTGAGCACTTTCTGTGACTCTTTTGGGGGACATGAGACAATGAAGTGTCCCATGAGAGAGCATTTGGGCTTTGGCGGTCCTGCATCTTGAATCAGTGGATCGGAACGAAGTCACAGTCGGGTGAGGCAGTCCTCCATGGTCTCCTGGTTGACCTTGCCTGCTAGGTTACGTTGGTAAAACAGCAGGTACATTTTCCAGGCCACCATCTGAGAATTCGCCAAAACCCTTTCCATCATTGTTGGCAATGAGTTTCCAGCTGTGGGCAAGGAAGGCATGCATGGTTGGAGAGACATTGATCCACAGCGTCTCCGCGTTGCTGAACTTGTTCAAGATAAGTTCGTACGTTTTGAGGCAGAAATCCTTAAAATTCCCGACGTCAACCTTGCCCTTGCTGTTATACACCTTGATGATGACCCATACACGGCAGAATGGAGTGCATAAAGGCACACCTCATTCCAGTCCTCATCAGTCAGCTTCAGTTTCTTTCGAACTAAGATTTCACGCTTCCAGAAGAAGCGTTTGGCCGCATTCTGCACAGCCGGTCTGTGAGAGTCATCAATCTCAAAGACACTGGACAAAGATCTGTCAGCCCACTTACTGTCACTTTAATATTCTTGTGTGGCTTATAGGATTGATAAGCATTTCAATTTGGGCATAGGTAATGAGAGTCATTGTTCTATGGTACCTGCAATATTACATAGTTAACATGTGAGGGCAGCCAATTTGAAACAGGTCTGCACCAAATTTCCACCGCATGATTAAAAAAAATAAAAATGCTAATTAGATCTTGCTGGATACAGATGTTTAAAGTACACAAATCAGACATTTTTTTTCAACATTTTTTTAACATTTTTAAATATTTTTTTCAAATGTTAAGAACATGTGGACTTCAAGACATATGGTGGAAAAAGTCACATTTGTAAGGTCGAAAAGTTTTATAAGTTCAAATTATGCAAAAACCGTTCCGTTTAGAACATTGAGACCATTTTTAATGCGTTTATCGGATGATTTTACCTACTAGATAGCACGTTTACCATCCTAAGCCGTCAAGAAGCTGAAACATATAATGCAACTCCCCCCCTCTCTAAAATGGCCCACTGTGCTGTCGTCATAGGAATGATGTAGCCCACACGACGAGGCAAACGTAGAATAATTATGGATCTAACCTCAGGCAGCTTCTTTGCAGTCAATCCTTTGTACTGTCGGAAACAAAGTCATGTGGAAATATCTGTTATCCTTCCATCTTCACAACTTGTATTGAGAGATTCCATGATAATGGTCTCGCCTGTGCGATTTGTTATTTAGAGGAGGATTTAAAATGGTTCTAAAGCAGCGCTGTTGGGAAAGATAGACTAACTAATTTAGGGCTGGATCAAACACCTAGTGTAAATGTCGTTCCTGTTCTAAAGAATTACAAACACCCAGGTCCTAGTACTGTACTTCTTACGTAGTGCACTGTACTACGTTTTGAAGTCTATAACATGGCGTTGGGTAACTCTTTGTTGTAAGTTGTTTTTTTTTTCCCAAAATATGGAATTTCTAATGGTGCACAATGTAGGCTTATACTGTATCTGTATACGTAGCAATTTGTGCTAGTCTGATGGGATTACAATGTGTGCTGGACTGTGCTAACCAGTTCCTTCTTCAGTTCATATTATATATAATATGACCTTGATGTAAGGACAGAATTTCGTTCAGGGGGTAAATGAGAATGTGAAAGCTGGTTAGGCTACAAAACATTGCATGTACTGTACATTTACATGAGTTGTATCTGAAAAGAACCCCGCACCTGCGCAAGGAGATTTGCAAAATCCCTTATGAAGTTTGAACGTTGTGTCTAATACAGTACTAAAAAATTGTTTCCCTCTTGCCTTTGAACCAGACTATCTGCTTGCAAGCTGACAGTCTAACCCTTACCCTGTAGGGACTGCCCACTTCACGATGGCCTCTATGGAAAAAGAAGTCTTAGTTTTAATCCCAGAACTACAAAAAAATCCTTCCTTTTCTTTTTCTGTTTTTTTTTATCCAGATAACCTTCATCTGTTTAATAGTGTATCTGACTCTGCTTTAAAAAACCATGTTACTGTTACAGACTATATGTACATGTAGACTAGTTAATGAAAAGTTACTTTTGTTTGTTGGGGTTTTTTTTTGGTAATAAAGTTTTGATAAAAATTGACTCTAACATTCTCTGCAGTGTTTGTGTGTGGAAGTGTCAACATGAAGCTGGATTAGACATGATGTAGACTGCTGTTTACAGTGGGGGTCCTTCATGTTGATTTTTCACATATTTTTTATTTAAGTCAGAACGGGTTAAAACTTTGGCCTTATTTAGCAGACCACAGGCCCGCACAAATGAAATCCGCCGAAGCCAGTGGAAAACATTGCCTGCAACAATTATGTTTTCACAAATTCAGAACTGAATTTTATTACTATTGTGGTGTGGTTTTTAGACATGATTATGTCTACACGATCTGTCCAAAGGACATATTTTACACCCTGCTATTATGACTCTGATAGTTCAGAGATTTTTTTACCAATTAGGCTTATGCAACCTAATACTGACTCAGTTATGTACCGTGGTTGGGAATCGAACCCACAGCATTATCTAGAGTCCAACGCCGTACTAATTCGCCATACCTATCCACAGCACAGTATGAAAGGCTACCCTGATAACTTGATGATGCTTTCATTTTAACAAACTTTGTCCTTGTGACAATAACAACAACAACAACAACAACAACAACAACAACAACAACAACAACAACAACAACAGCTCTATTAGCTCTGGTATACAAGAGGGGCAAACATTACAGATACGGCATAACAATTAAAATTCAAAGAGCAAATTGGAGGTTAGTAAATGCTTCGGTTTAAACTTCGGCTGAGATCAGTCTGTTAAATAAAACCATTGACGAAGATTCCCCATATGAACATCATTTGATCCTGTCAAACACACAGACCCTAGATGTTGACCTGTGCTGTGGAGAGGTATGGCGAATTACTGTAGTACGGCGTTGGACTCTAGATAATGCCGTGGGTTCGATTCCCAATCACGGTTAAGTTGTAAAGTGCTTTGAGAAAACATTTTAGTCATATTTTCTCAATCGACCCATCTCGGTAAATCCGCTCCTTTGAAGACCCAGTCTTAGGTCTAATAAAATTAGTTGCGGGTATGAGCCATGAGACTGCCCTCTTTTATGTAGGATGCAAACCTAGAAGCAAATACGGGGCAGTGATCGGCTGCATTCAAACTAATTTACAAATTAGAGAAATAATTATAATAATAATATTAATGACAATAATGAAAGTAATACTGTAGTAATAATGGTAATAGTCCTAATAGTAGTAGTAGAAGTAATATTAGTACATGTATTAATAGTAATTTAAGTAGTAGCAATGCTGGAATAGTAATAGTGGTTGTAGTAGTAATAGTAGTAGCAGTTGTTGTAGTTGCCTAGTATAGAGTAGTACTGTAGTAGTTGTTGTTGTTGTAATAGTGATGGGGTGGTAGGGAATAGTAGTATGCAATTGTACCTATGAACTTGTATATTATAGAATAACACTAATAACAGTAAACATAGAATAGCAACAGTGAGAGACAGTAGCAGCAACAATCAGTATTGCTGTCGTGCAAAATGAATACAGTATCAAGATGCACACTCAGACAAAAGGAATAACGCAACAATCACACGCCGATTGTAACATGAATACACCATACATCTGTGGTAATCAGATTGACTAAAACAATGAATGCGTTTAGTCATCAATATCACACTTATTAATAAATTTAATATCTCTTACAAAATCCCTTGGTTTTGTCACATGAGATCGTAAAAAGCAGAGACAAAAAAAAAACCAAACCAAAAAAACGATGTAACAATAGTTGCTTTGAAATGCATGTTTTAATGCTTCTGGCGGGTCATTTCGTATCACGAATAAATGGACAATGGACAATAGTCCTTTTGATGATCTTCTGAAATTCGAAGCTGACATGTGGATTCATAAAAGAAACTAATACATGCATTATAGCTAAACTGAAATTTAATGTGACTGACTGTCTGCCTGTGAAGTCCCTTTCATTAATAAAAAAAAATCACTGTGCCTCACGACCCACTTTTAGCTGGTATTATTTGGTTTTTGTCACTTACATTTAAAGACCAGAACGCCTTGGATATAATTGTTTTCTTAGTGATGGCGAAGTATCCTTAATCATCTTATAAACACATGAATCATGTGAACACGTTGTCTGGTTTTTAAGAGTGCAGGACAGTTCCTGGTGTCTCTGGTCAGGGATAGTAGTAATTTCTGTTCCCGATACTGGGTCATGTTTCTTTAGTCTTGTCAACTGAACATCAGTTCCGGCCCATCCAACTCACCGAAGCGATCTCAGGCTGTATCATGCTCTATCTATATATATAACGAAGAAAAAATAAGTGATTTTTTTTTTTTTTGGGGGGGGGGGGGNNNGGGGGGGGTCCCATTGTCTTCCAATTCATGATCTTCATTGATAATATTAAGTATTGGATGACGACAGGGCAATTTCAGCAAAATGCTAGACTATGTCAGTTACGGAAATTTCCGAAAACCTTTGACTCTACAACATGAGTTAATGTATTAGTCTGTTTGAAGAGAAACCGGAACTGGTTGCTGTAAGGTCAATGCATTTCGAAGAGCTTCACTGGCGCAACATTTTGCTGTAATTCCCCTTTACTGGTAATTGCGATGGTGGTGGATGTAGTGGAGGAGCAAAGGTGAGAGTTAAGGCGCTAATAAGACGATGACCATTCATATGATAAAGAAGGAGAGATGAAAAGGGTGATGATAATGATGGAGATGATAATGATGATGATGATAGTTATTGCGTGATGGGCCTACTCTTTCAGGCCGACCAGGTGCTATAGTTTTAGTTTCACACCTTTGCGTTTAAATCATGTGGACATCATAGTGCTCCACTGTTGGGGTGCCAAGTCCTCAAGAGAGGTGCACGTGGAAGGTGAGGGCAATAGCCAATAGAGGATGACGAACACACGATTCTGACTCTCTTTAAAAGTGGGTGATTGCAAATAGAGGAGGGACGGGGAGGGGGGGATGACCATCTTGGTTTGATCAGTGAAATGGTAACACATCTACTGGAAAGCTCAGCGTGCCTTGCAAACCGGCAGTGCTGCACTGTTTATCCAGGTCACTGTGATTACTGTATTTTGACACGTTACTGGTCGGCTGGTCCAGTTATGTTGAGTCAGTCCGTACTAACATTGTATAAATTAGCACCGTGATGAAAATGTAATTATTAAGTGTTTGTACATATCAGTGTGCACGTATTAGCCGAAAATAATTCCTAGAAACAAAGAGGGGAAAAGTCAGGACTAAAAATACCATACTCAATATCCATGTTTGCGTACAAAGCGTGTCCGTATTAAGTGTGTTCTACTGTACCAGACCTAAGAATCTGGGCGAATCTTAGCTGAGATGTTCTACTGCTCTATAGACAGTGAAAGACATTATCAGAATGCGACTGATCAGCACCAGTAAATAGTAAATGGTGATGGCACTGTATCTTCCCACAGGGCGTTCAGAAAGAGCCACAGCGCTCTGGCCTGCTGGGGTAAAATAATGTGAAAACGCGTGAATGGGCATTAACTCGGATACGAGACTCATAAACAATATTATTACAGTATTATTAATAGTAGTAGTAGGAGGAGGAGGAGGAAAAGGAGTAAAAATAGTAGTAGCAGTGGTGGTTGTGGTAGTAGTAGTAGTAGTAGTAGTTTGGAGAAGTAGTATTGGTAATAGTAATTGTTGTAATTGTAATACTGTATTTCACCAGTTATTTGAGGAAGACGCAAGGAAAGTCATAAGACAATATAAAGTCAGGGTCATTGGGTCAAACTTACTTGCCATCCGTCCAGGCACAACTGTGCTTACAGCTATCCGCACATTTTCCGAACTGACCAAATATTCCGGCCGACATATAGCAGCCAATGGCACACAATCCCAAGCACGCCTTGGTCCTCCTCTCAACGTCTAAGGCTGAAACTGCTGGTAGATCGGCCAAAGAAGCCACGAGGACCAGTACAAGGATCAAGCAGGCGGCTCGCATCTGTTAATAAACAGTGAGGACAGAGTGTCTGATAGCGGGTGCCCAGCCCACCAGCTAACTAACAAATGACGACTGAGCACCTTGCGATAGGACAGTCTGATCGATTGTGAAGGTGCATTCCAGGGTTGAGCAAGTTCACCAAAAAAATCAGTTCAGATCAAGTTCAGTTCACCAAGAGGAAAAAAGCTCTAAGATCAGCTGTAGCTCAGTTCTTTTAAAATTGAGCAGTTTTCCTATTCGATCAGTTCCTCTCGGTTTTGAAATCGGCATTCCGTCCTGATTTTCGAGGTGGATGTAAACTGGACTCCAATTTAAGTAGAAAACTTAAGTTCAGATTAACACCCAAAATAGCAACAGTTCGGGTCCAGATCAGTTTGTCCAAAGTCCAAAAAAGCTATTGGCTATTAACCTCAGATCAAGTTCACGTGAACTGAACTTTAGTTCCCAAACTGCGTTCATATTGTGACCTCAGTTCTGCCCAATCAATAACAATACGTTTATTTAGCTCAGGTACTGTAAGTACAAATGAGCAAACATGAAACTGAAGAATAGATGGCCTAAAGACATTGAAAATAATCCCGTCTACATTATAGCATTGGCACACGCACGCTCTCTCTTTCTCTCTCTCTCTCACGCACACACACACACACATACACACACACATACCCACAAACACACACATGCATCTTAGGCTTATGAGGGCAGTCTCTTCAATATTAGTTTTACAAAGCAAGAAAGTTTCATTAAGTAGATCTAAATTTGTAGCTGTATTAATTAAGTCAATACATTTATGCATACTTGGGTACCTTCGATAATAATATGGTATGTATCTTTTCCTTTCATCATCAAAGTTTCTACATGCGAATAAATAATGATACTCATCCCCAATATCGTCATGACATAGGTTGCACTTTCTCTCATTGATAATCCAAAACACTTCTGCCGCTTCTAACAAATGTAAATACGGTTCCATTTTCCATAGTCTTTTAATCGCCATGTAGTTTTTACCCTTATTACTGATACTAGCAGTTGCTCTACATTCCTGGATAGCCTGAACCTCTAGTCTCCTCTTCAACCGAGCATTATTAAAAGTAACTACTGTATATGATTCTGCATTAACCACATAATGTTAAACCCGTTATTTTCAAGAATTTTAGATACTGGCATTCAGCCATTTGTAAGACGTTCTTTCTGACATCTGATCCTTAAACATACACTTATATATATATAGCACATAGGACAAATTCTGCGGGTCACTTGTAATTACTTTTCCCCAGTATGTAATCATCCTTTTTTGGATTTCACAAGATAAGGACAGTATACCAAGTTCTCCATAGATCATGTAATTTGGCGTACTTGGTTTTACTTTCAGTATCATTTTGTAATATTTAAGTCTGAATATCTCTAATATAGAGATATTTTCAAATCCCCACACTTCTGCTCCGTAAAGGAGGATTGGTTCAATACATTTTGTAAAAAGTTCTAACTTACAATCCAAAGGTATTACAGAATGACTACAATGGCGTTGCATTCCATCTGCAAGTGATCTACATTACATAACTCTGAAACTATTGCGATTTCGCCTGTGATGTCTGGACACATAAAACTATTGCAAAAAAGGGCTGTACAGATGCCCACAACTCAGAATGTGATGTGAAGATTTGATAATTTATCACTTTGGGTTGGTAATGATGAAGTACATGTATTCAGGGGCGTATTTAGGCATGGGAACGATGGATTCTTGACCCGCGCCGAAGGAGAAGATGGGGAGAAAAAGAGAGCGAGCGAGCGACCGAAGGAGAGAGAGAGAAAGAGGGAGAGAGAGAAAGAGAGAGAGAGAGATTGGGGAGGAGCAGGAGGCATGTTCATACTATTGTTAAACCCCACCCTGCAGTCCCAGAATTTCAAACTCACAGGGACCCCCGCACTTCACTCGTGCGGAGAGCCGCCTGGAACTTAGATCGGTCCCTAGGTTTATTACGGCAATATCGACATACAGAATATCAACGCTAAAAGTCACGGGCTTTTCCACATCGAGGGCAATCATAGTATCAATCATTAATAAGCGTATCAACCAGTCCTGCCTTGAACTTGTAGAGTGAAACTCGGTTTTAACGACATGCAGTGTTCTGATACAAATGTCTCGTTATTTCCGAGGTCTCGCTATTCCAGTAATGAATTAAGTCCATCACTCTTTTTCACTCCCGACCTCGAAATTTTGTTTTTTTTGTTTTTTTGTTTTTCATATGGATAAATAACACCATTGTTATGAAAATCCATACATTAATTTTCAGTCGGCGGTTGTATAAAAATATTTTAATGCACGATAAGAAAATGTTACACTGGGCAAAAATATATCCAGGCATACCGTGCCCTACTCATTTTCTTTTAATAATTATAGTAAAACTGCACGTGCATTTGTGAGCATATATGCACACACATTTTAAATTTTTGAAACTGTTGCAAGATGAGGAGTGATGTAATTGAGGAATACCTTCAAGGAAACTTTTTCAAAAATTGAAAAATGAGATAATTAGAAGCTTTTTTTAATAGCTTCTTGGCACGGCAAACGGCGAAGGTTAAAAAAAAAACATTTTAACGTTTCGAATTTAGACAAGGCCCGGGAGGGGGTAAGGATGGGGGAGGGGATGGAGGTAATTAATGACAGTCAGAATGGATGTACACGTCTATCTTCTGTCTAAAATATTGGTCTGTCCATTTCTTGATTTCAGACTTCCTGCGCTGATCCCGTCATATAAGTAGCAGTCCATTAAGAAAATTTAACGTTTATAAAATAATAATATCTTATTTTCTATCAGTGCTCTCTGCAGCGTGTTTGGGTCCCTGGAATAACTACCGGGGTACTACTGTTTCGAGGTATCCTGACAAAAAACGAACAATTTGACTGACCTTGCTGCACTAGTTAGAGTTAACTAAACTGCGCTTTCACTTTCTCGTCATAGCTTTTATCGCACTCGTCAAAAAAAAAAAAAAGTGAAAACGAACAATTTGACTCACCTTGCTGCACTAACTAGAGGTATCTAAACTGAGCTTTCACTCTCTCGTCGTAGCTTTTATAGCACTGGCCTAAAATAAATTTCATTGTTACTCTCCCTCTGATTATTATTTTGTTAGATCTACATCACACTTTTTCATCAGACGAGACAACAAGAGAAATAACGATAATAATACATGTACTGTGGACACGACAGTCAATTTTCCAAAATAAGAAAACATGTTCGTTTATATGAAAAAAAAAAAAAGAGCATTGTTCAAGGTAATGAGATATTTTTATCATCACAATCTAAACGATAGAAAATAATTGGTTGGCTCAGTCAACGGAAGGTGTTTGGAGAAATGACCGTAGAAATCGAATTTATGACACTTTTGTAGAGGGTCTAGGAGGTATCGTCCTTTGTCAGGCATTTCTTTGTCCAGAAAACGACAAAATGTGTTATTCCTATTTACGTAACTTTATTTCCATCAGATGGGTGGGAAAGAGGTGAAGGGAGTGGAGAAAGTGGGAGAAAAAGGAGAGAGATGGAAATGAGGCATGGAAAAACAAACAAGTGTACACTACAGACCACTACGGGAAGCATAGGATTATGTCACTAAAGGAGGAAAGACTGGGAAAACATGTACCAACATGCGTCGATTTATTGTCATAATTCTTGTCATTCATTGTAGCCAAGCTTAAACTGTGCGACTAAAGTACTTTTATGGTGTAGTGCACGGAATCCTGTGAAATCTCTATTTTAACATACATCAGTGATTCAAACTTCCTACTAAGCATCTCAAACCCATCAAATCTAACGCGTTTCGAAGAAATCACAAAGAATAACACAGGCCTATGCCCCACTGTGTTAGCGTCACCGCTGTTCGCCTCGCTAGAAATGCGTGACGTCACCTAGACTGTTGTTATCCGCTGGACACGGCTCAGAACTATTCTAAAATTTGTAATTAATATGCCATGCTTAAAATATTGTTTTGATGTATGCATCATATGGGAAATAAACGAAGATAAAGTTTAAAAAAAAATACGAGAAAAAAATCTGACTAAATGTAAATCATATTCACCTAAAGAAACTTGCTCGCACAAGTCACAAGTGGATCAATAGCTGTTTCATGCATATTATCTCAAAAACATTCGCGCATATGGATTGCCAGTGAACTCATTAAAGGAAAGCTGAATCGCCCTACAGACCATGTCAAATCTTACGATACCCTAATAGGGAGGATATCTATATAAAATAGTCAATCAAGAATCTGTCAACATCTTATAGGTTTTAGCGCCTCTGCCTGCCTGAGACAGCCCATAGGATTACATTATCCAAAGTTCGAATTCTTACACCCACAGCGCGCGTTCCCGTATAAGCTTGCCTCAGATACGTTCTAGCAATATGGCCAAGCTTACTAGACAGTGCTCTGCGATGGGTGATAGCACGGTACGAATCTTTTAATTCCACTAATCATGCCAAGGCGATAAAAATGCAGAATGCTTCATTTGGCTTACACTGTCGAATTCTCTGTTTGAAACTGGATAATCAGAATCTTAATTGAAAGCTGAATAATACATTGCCAGACAGAGGTGTTTGTAGCTGCTGGAACTTGAGTGACGTCATCTTTTTGTTAGAAGCCTCTGCTGCACAGGGAAGGAGAGTAACTCTGGACGCAATGGACCAAATCCGGTCACTCTAGCTCTCCTAATTGCGTCATTTTACATACGCGTACGGTAACAGAACGATGCTCTTTCTTCGCAAGATTGGCTCGGTGGGCACCATGGATAATTTTCAGAGAGAAGAAGTTTTGGAGAGCGGAAAATCGTTTTTGATGTGCGTATACATCTTTACGCGTGACACTCGCACAAATGGAAATCGCCTTTTACATCACACCAAGGTGAATGAGGAAGAGGGAGGATATCTATTTATATAATCGTTGGGTGGAGAAGAAAAAAAGATACGAAAGAGTACGTCTTCTTCAGCGCAGCAAGGAAGGGGGAAGGAAAGTCACCCCATAGTTAAAGTAGGACACGCACATCAAAAATAATTTTCCGTTTTTCAATACTTTTTCTCTCTAAAAATTATCTACGGTGCCCACCGAGTCAATTTTGCGAAGAACGAGCATCGATCTGTTACTGTACGCGTATGAAATATGACGCAATAAGGAGAGCTAGAGTTACCGGTTTTGGCCCTTGCGTCCAGAATTATTCCCCCTCCCCATTCAGCAGAAGCCTGTGGCATAAACGCTGACGTCACTTACGTTCCAGCAGCTACAGACACCTCTACCTGACAATGTATTATTCAGCTTTTAATTCAGGTTCTGGTATTCCAAATTCAAACGTAAAGTTTGAGAGTGTAAGTCAGAAAAAGTATTCTGCATTTTTATTGCCTCAGCTTTGGCCTCAGCACAGGGGCGTAGCGCGGGGGTTAAAATCAGGTAGTCAAACTTGCACATTGATTAGGGTCACTCTACATTTACATTAAGGGGGGGGGGGTAGGGTAGCATGCTTGTAACAGAGAAACACAATATTATAGAGCAAGATTTGCTTTACTACCTAAAGCAGGTCAACAACAACAACAACAACAACAATAACATCAACAACAACAACAACAGCAAAATTCAGCGACTTTCTGTTTACTCTTTGTAGATAAGATTGGTGCCCTTTTCCTTCGCGTGGTAAAATGATCAAGGATGGTGTCGTAAAAGGAAAAGAGAATTTTAATGACACTTTTTCGATCAACTTTGCTTGCATAAATAACAATACGTTTCTTGTTCGTGTTTGGCTCATAGTTGAACGTGTGGAGTCTTTCAGTCGTAAGATGTTAATCGAGTGTTCAGCAGTCAGCGCAGGCAAACGTTGGCTGCTTCCGAAACGGTTATTAGCCACGTTTACTGAGGGGCTTGGCTAAATGCATGCCGTCGAAAACACAACATTTCAAATTATGCAGGGTTTAGACATATTATTATACTAGATCTAAATCTAGCGCTACACTTGATCTAAATTACGATCTTGCCTCTGTTAAAAGCATCGAGACAACACTGAAGCCAATGAGCACTCCCCTCCTCCACCGTCCCCCGAGGAGGTAGCGTGGCCGTGTGGTTTGTCAGTCGCATTCAGGACCTGAAAACTGTCATATAAAGTTCTTGAAAGTTCTTCTGACCCCATTCGAAGTAGGCGAATGGATGAGGGGAAATCACTCATCTGACGTTTTTCCTTGCCTTTTCTGTGTCCGTAGTCATTTCGATTTTTGCCTACAGGCATGGCAATTTTAACATTGCTGGCGGGCACAACTGGGGCTCAGTCTGGGTGCAAATCCTGATTTTTGCGCCTAATACAGTAGAAAAGGAACTGCATGCGAGTTCACGTACGTAGTCAAAATCCAAAATGACTTCTAGAACGGCTAAGCAGCTGAGTTGCGCTTGGGGCTCAATCAGGGTGCACGTGTCATTCTTTTGACATATTAGAGTGCACGAAGCGCGGCTCGAGGGGTTGACCTTTATAGTCAATCATTTCGAGTGGGTTGCGCAGTCTTTTTTTCTTAGTCTGCTATTAAACTGCTAATTCATAAAGGGCGATGAGAGCTGGCATTTCTTATTTCAGTACTACTGTGGTAGTCATCTGTTCTTTTTAAGAACTGTGTGAAGCATTCTTTTTTCCAAGCGGTAGTCATTGACTATTTGACCGCCATTACGCTACGCCCCTGCCTCAGCATGATTTTGTTTGGCATATTATCTACTGCTCACAGAGGAGTTAAAACATTCATACCAACATGCTATCACCCGTCCGCAGAGCACTGGCTAGACAGCTTGGCCGCGTGGCAAGAACGTATTTGACATAAGCTTATGGCCGCCACGCGCGCAGTGGTTGTAACAATTCGGACTTCGAATAATGTAACCCTGTTGATTGTCTGGGGCCAACAGAGACGTTATATCATTATGACAGACACTTGAAAGATTGTTTTATTGGAATAATGGGATATCGTATGATTTAATATGGTCTGTAGGACGGTGCAGTCTTCCTTTAATACATATACAAGAACTCACAAGCATATACGTAGACGTGTCCGACGCTATAATACTGACCATGGATACCCAGAGGTAGACCTTAAAAGGTTAGGTATAACACCTCTTCTTCTTCTTCTTCTTCTGCTGCTGGTGCTGCTTTTTTTCCTTTTACTTCTTCTCCTGCGTTCCTTAGTCATGCTGTCAGTCCAGCTCTGTCTGTCAGTCATGGCAGCAGTCTTTTGTAGATCAATCAAACCCTCCCGTCCTCCCCATTTCTCCCGCCTAATCCCCCTGCCCCTTCCCATCCGTCTCCCCCCTCCCCTCCTCCACCGTCCC
The DNA here is from genome assembly GCA_033807755.1 of Ellobium chinense. Classification (NCBI taxonomy): domain Eukaryota; kingdom Metazoa; phylum Mollusca; class Gastropoda; order Ellobiida; family Ellobiidae; genus Ellobium; species Ellobium chinense. The sequence goes on along the minus strand of JAWQUT010000021.1, from coordinate 133,819 downwards.
CCGAGGAGGCAGCGTGGCCGTGTGGTTTGTCAGTCGCATTCAGGACCTGAAAACTGTCATATAAAGTTCTTAAACCTGGCTTTAGATGCATTGTTGTGCTTCACTATAGCTCATTGAGATTGTTGATTGAGGCCTTTCGCTATCCTACTACAATTAACAGGTCAGTTTGGAATTGTAAGTGATTCAGCGTGGATCAGATGGCAGACTGTTATCTTCGAACAGTCAATCTATTAGTAGTTTAGATGTAAATTAAGCTATTGATCTTAAAGAGCGAGTGAAAGTTTATCTATCTCTCTCCGAAATTAAGTGATTCATTTATAATGAAGAGTGTGAGAGTTTATCTCTTGCGCTCAGTACAGTATGGCCATCGAGGCAGCATGTAAATAACACCGTAGACAGCAGTTTTGAAGGAATTATTCATACTTAGATTTTTTTTTTTTTGTGGGAAGGGGGAAGGCGTAGGGAGGTGGGGAGGGGGAGCTCAGTCTCTCTGTGAACACAAGGCAATCATAATTACCGTCAAAATATAACATTGATGATTGAAAGAGGGTAAAGATGGATAAATTTATGAGCGAGTGGAGCACATCACTGAGATGAGCGAAATAAATGAAAGACCGAATTAATGAATGAATGGAAAAGGAAAAGAGAGAAAGGGAGAATCTTAATGAAATAAATACATGAATAAACAAAAAGAAAGGCTTTAAAATTTAAAATTAAAAAAAGAAAAAAACAACAAACAGTTAAAACCGGCATTTTCACGTTGAAGGCTGATAACCCATAACGGGCATCCTGGTGAAAATAAGTAGGGGAAGGTTGGGATACATGGGACAAGAAATTGGATTTTTTATTCAAATTGATTTTTCTAACAATCTATTATAGATATGTACAAACTTTTGATGTGTGCAAAAAGGGAGTCCATCTAGACTACTTTTGGTATACTGGCGTCGGCCAAAGCCTCAGAGCTTTTCTATACTGCGACTGTTTTGATCATCACCAAAAGGTGGGATGGATGGGACAGGTGAGGGATGGATGGGACAAACCAAAAGGATACATGGGACAAGTAATAAAATTTGTCAATATCTAAAAAGCAGCTGACAAGGCATGTACATAACAGACAACTTTTAATTAGGATCTTAATGGAATGCACACAAGGTCAAGCACGTATATCAGTCATAAAAAAACACCCGACGCGATTGTCCATTGACTACCCTTTGAACTGCTTCTAACATAAGTTCATGCGATAACTGCCCTCTTTCTATCTTTCGCTGGTAGTATTGGGGCATAAGCTGGAGAAAATATGAGACAATGTTGGTGAAGAAGTTCCACACTGGCCACAAATATGAGAAACAACGAAGATATGTGTATTTTTCTTGTTGGGATACATGGGACACTGTGTTGGCATACATGTGACACCTGTCCCATGCATCCCAACAGCAAGACTTTTTTTGTCCCATCTATCCCAACCCCTACCTGATTAACAATAACGGACAATTATGTCTATTGATATTTCTCTGGAACTGGAAGCCACCAGATGACGAAATCAGCCCATCAAAAAAGCAAAGAAAACGATGTCAAATTTTCCCATCGGCACAGCTCGAACCGAAAGAGAAAGTGGAGGCTGGGAATGAAATGGCAGGTTGTTTGGTCACGTGGGCTGTAGGTTCATGCAAGTATGGCACACCTATGTCTCATTGTTTCTGGGATTTTGCAATTGTCCCATGTATCCCGCGTCCCATGTATCCGAACCTTCCCCTATATAGCAGCAACTTGTATTTACAATGGGTGGAATCCTTGGTACCCTGACGCCAATAAATACCTCCCAGCACTACGTCTGCGAGTTCAGTGGCAGCGGTAGGCTATATTATGTCCGTGACACTTGGCACTGACCCGTGCGAGCTCAGTGCCTGTCCAGAACCTGATGTAGAGCTTGTTACGGCACAAATTGTCGCCATTCGTCAACTTCATGATGCCCTCATGGATGATGATGATGATGATGATGATTATGATGATCATATTAGATCACCAGATTCAATAACCACCGGTACAGTGTCACCAACAACAATACTTCAGTCCCAGTAGGGGAGCATTTCAATCGTAGTGACCACTGTGGGGTTGATGACATGCTCATGCAGGTTGTGGAGGTGGTTGACCATCCCACTAAGGAAAACCTCCGGGCTCGGGAGTCCTACTGGATTTGGAATCTTGGAGCCCACCAGGTATGTGGAGGCCTAAATATTGACGAGCCCTATTTTACCAACATACCTCCCTCAACTTAGCCTTCAAACCCCCCCCCNTTAAATATTAAAGTATATTTCTCAATCCTTCGCTGGTTTGGATAGAACTTCAAGTTTTTTTTTTTTTTTAATGTGTTTCAAATGATGATGATGATGATGATGATGACGATGATCTTGCAGCCCCTGTCTTACTCCCCTCCTTCCCCCCCTCCCTTTTTTTCCTGCGTTGTTATTTAATGCCTGCGGCCAAGCCTTTGAGTGTACCCTTCCCCCTCGCGCACGTTGTTCTCCTATATATTTTTTTGTGTGTGACTATATTTGTCTCTACTAAACGTTTCTTATCTCCGTTCTGAGTTGTTTCCGCCCTTCTCATATTTGTTGTTTATCTTTAGTATCCAATCTCAGTCTGTGTAGTGTCCCTGACGAAGGAACATAGAACTAGTTCCGAAAATTTGGATTGTTCTTTGGATTGTTTTTTCAATTAAAGCCCAGCTTTTCTGGTGGAGAACGCCTTCTTTCCTTTTTTCAATGATGATTATGATAATGATGATGATGATTAGGATGAGGATGCTGGTCGTCCGCGGAGCAGTACCCTGGTCCCTCCAGCTTTAACGGGAAGTACCCATTTACACCTGAATCGAGTGAGGAAAGAAAAGTGAACTGTCTTTCCCCAGGACACTACAACGTAATCCACCCGGCCCGAGAATAGAACACACAAACCTTAGACTTGACACAAAATGCCCAAAACAATACACAGGCCAAACTACCACTGCCCTCGGAACCAGATTTAATAATTGCAGATATTCAGTCATGATAAACAACCAATCAGTTCTTGTCGGCCAACACTTCAACTCCCCGGGCCATAGCGGGTGTGAGGGATAATAATTATGCTGTTCCAGGGCATAGAGGTGGTCAGTTCCCCCAGCAGGACACTCAAGAGGGCGTCTTATTGGACCTAGGGTCCCACAGTAGCCATGACGACCTTAACATCGAAAAACTCCACTTCAGCAACCACTCTTTTGAAAATTAACCCTCTACCCCCTCCCTCCTCGTGTGGTATTGTTAGTTTACTGTGGGTGAGAATATCAGTGCTCTATGAAGAATAATTATGTTTAATGCAATGAAGCTTGGTACCTGTGTCATGTCGGGAAGGTAATGTTTGTACTTCTATGGCGTACGGAGAGCCCGTCTATGCGCCTCCTAGTCTATATTTGTCTTTTAATTTCGCTATCCTTTTCTCTTTTTTTGTCGTTGCCCTCCTGACGTGACACTACTTATTAGATAATAATATATTGTTGATATATATTTTGAAATTACAGTTTGTAAGTCTAGAATCCAGGCTGGTGCCCCCTAAGCAGTTTGATACTATTGTTACCCCACCAAACCAGATGTTATTTTGTCTACAGGCACGCTTTACTATAGAAGTGCCCTGCATTTTGGCTCTGCCTCTTACTATTAGAGACTACAACTGAAATATTGTGTGTCGTGTATAGTTTGAAAAAAATAAATGGAACTGTACTGCACAAGTACAAGTTTCATGAAACTGATGTCTGATACCCGAAACAAAAGAAAATAATAGCATTTTAAATTAAGGCTTTGCCAGCTGTGACAAGCTGCAGCAACATTACTTGCAGCAACGTAATGATAATGCCAAAGTGAACCAAGCAGCTCAGCTATACTTTAGAAACATGCCATTGTAACTGCAACAAAACCAGTATCAATAACGCAACACAGCTGTCTCCAGCACCCAAACGAAACAAGAAAGCAACACAAAAAAATTCAACAATTCAAAATTCATCTGAATAAACGTTGGAAAGAAATAAAACAGCAGCATTCACCTCAAGTGATTTATTTGATATCAGGCCAGAAAAATGTAGTCTATTAGGAGTGCATGTGTGTGTGTATGTGTGCATGTGTGGTCGTATGCTTACGCGTGTGTATTGTATGGGCATCTGTCTGTGCCTGTGTGGGACGGTGAGATATGACTGAGTCTGAACCATTGCCTCGGAATTTCTGGGGTGGTGTCCCTTGCTGTGCTGAACAATGAGACGAAGAAAGGATTAGTAAGCATTATAAAAGCTTCAAAATCGAAAGCCTCGGGGAGGGCGGCGCCCTTTCTAGTAAATATCGTTTGAAGGTTCACCAAACTGTCATCACGAGAGCCAACTTCTTTCTTCGCCTCACCAAGAACTGCACTTTGTGCGGCCTGTGTGGGATCGCCTACTACTACCGGGGTTCACTGGCACATGGAGGAAGTCACGCCGCCTCGTCTGCACCCTCTCTGCCCTTCAACCGGTCAACAGATGTATGTGTGTTTCCATGTGATTTACTGACTGAGCGCCGATATAAATATGCAAGCGCATTTTTTTCATTGGGATGTTAGCCTAATATTTGAGCCCATGGATTCCAGTACCGCAACCTCACAAAGCCATTGTTAATTGTAGATTTACTAACATTAATTCAAATCGATGATGATTATCATATCTTGAGAGAATCAAATTCAAAAAATCTACAGGCATTTCAGTTTGATGATCATCGCCTCTTCGAACGCTTTCTCAGACTTGCAACCTGTATTTTCTCTTGTGCGGCTAGCTCTGGTGTATCCATTAGTATCGCTGTCTTCCTCCTTTTTCTTCCCTTCCAAGTAAGCTTCCTTTAGCCTGCCTTGGGAAATGGACAGACTGCACTCAGGAGAAAATTCAGTGGCAAATGGTTCTAGATTTAGAGGCCCATGTTTATTATGACGGAGTATATTGGTTCTTGCACAGAGCAAGTTGGTACAGTGTACAACTAGCCCAGCTATTTTTGGCCCAACTTGCCCCATCCCATACCTCACATACTAATGTGCTTACTGCTGTTTTACGTTTACAAGTGATACTGTTTTAATTACTCGTACATCATTAATTAGATGACTGGACCCTTTGGCTGTAGCCGCCCGTTTCTTAACCGCTTTACGGCTTTTGTTCATTACAGTAAACATGTAATCTGTGGTGCAGGAAATTAGAAATTACTTTCGGTGATCACAGTTTGATTTTTGCTTGTATGAAACTCTGGTTTGACAACAGCAATAATTTAACATAATAAAAAGACAACGTATGTAAGAAAGATACTTCAGTGAATAAAAAAAATCTCATTCATCTTGGCTAACAACTCCAAAATCTAGTCTGGCCCAACATGCCCCGTGGGCCAACTAGCCCCAGGCTCCCCTACATGTGTTTTTAGATCACCCCCCCCCCNCCCCCCCCCCCCCACCACCACAAACAAAAACAAAAACAAAAACAAAAAAAAACCAACATCAACAAGAAGAAAAAAAACAACAAACGTTTACTTAATTTCAAACTAACTTCAATAGTTCAAATTATATATATGTACTTCAATGTATGGCTTATATTAGCAAATGGAGTGTGTCTGCTAATGCTGCAAATTTCAAGTATTTAGGAGTTATGGTTATATCATAGCTGATAAATTAGTTACAAATACATTTCTAACATGTGTGTCTGTTACATGGCCCTCAATACGTCATCTCTTTACGCACGTACACACGCGCGCGTGAGTGTGTGTGTGTGTATGTGTGTGTGTGTGTGTGTGTGAGAGAGAGAGAGAAAGAGAGAGTGATTGATAATCTAATGATAGATGTATAGCGGCAATCTAGATCAATGAAACTTGCAACAAATATAATACTGTAAATACATACTTATATATGTACTCCTTATTATTACTTTTTTAAAAAGTTAAAAATTTTGTCCCCCTCATGTCATAAGCGTTATCAGTGTAACACATGACCTGAGAGTGAGCTGATGCACGTTGCTATCACTGAAGGAAGAAAGGCTTGTCTGGCTGCAATGTGCGTAGCTGTCTCTTTAATTTCGTGAAGAAAGGACATGCAGGTCTCTTGGAAAAATGGACATTTCAGTGTTTAACACTGCAGCAACTATTCATAGCCAAACTGAGTTTGACCTGGTTGTTTGGAATGGCTTATATTATTATATAAAGCAGTCGGGTCGATAGAAAAATATTTATGTTGTGATAATGGCGCGATTCAAATCGTGGTTGCCGTTTCTAAAACTCCAGAAGTGATAACGCTGATTCTGCTATTAGATAACAGCTCAATGAAGCTGTAAATGGCTCTGCCCGAGAAATTAGGTCATATGCAGATTTCGTTATCGCTTTGTTCAAAATTTAAGGTTAGGTCTCTTGGCGGTATCAAATTTATTTGGAAGTTCAAAAACGTTAGAACGTCATAACTTTATGATGGGGAATTAGATCTAGGGCAGCGCAGACAAGAACGTGGCTACAAGAAGTGTTAAAACTTTTGATTGACATGGTCTATATAGGTTACCACAGATATTATTTAGTTGCCATGGTGATACCAAAGATTATAAAGTAATAAGACGGGACACCCGGCCTAGAAAGCGTCTGCACCACCACCTGGCGTCCCTCAGCAGAGAGAAAGTAAACATGGCTATATAATATTTGGTGATACATGTACATGTACTTACATAATCCACAAGAAAAAAAATAGTTCCTTTTTCATTCCTTAACCCGTGCGCTGGTGATCAATTTATGTTACATGCAAGTGAACAGGTTTCTTCACGTTGTCTAAAAATGTGGATTTTCTTTGACATGTAGTACAATAGGAGCTTGATATAACGTAAGCCTTGGCCTTAGTGCTTATACTTATTATTGAGACATACTTGATATCGAGGTCGACCTGAATAATGAAAAGATATAATAATGATTCCCATCGTGTGGAATTTATATTTAATAAGGTCTACATCTAAATGAGTACTTAATAATAAAGAGGTTCCACTGTATTCCTATCATCTTCCCGTCTGCCGTCTCATTTCCCGTTAGCAGACATAGGGATAGGCTGAATGGGCCATAGCCTGATGCGTATTAGACATAGACTATACACATTAGGCACGTCCCAAGGCCTCGCGCCTCTAAAGGGTCCTGCTCTTGAGGATGACCTTTTTTTTTTTCCCTTGGTGAGAGACAAATAGGAGATGATAGACAGAGGGTGTGAGAGAGGAAGACAGAGTGTAAAGGAACATGAGGATTGTTCATTTTTGTTGTTAAACTACTGCTATGGCAGAATTTGTTCCAAACAGAAACGGGGATCTTCATATCTTTCTTGTGTTAAAGGTCCCGCTGACTTTCAATCCACCTCTGGCCATTGTTTGGACCCCTGCGCTTTTCGGAGGCCCCCCGTCCCCCTCCCAGAGAGAGACGTGAAAATGTTTAAGATGAGGAAAAAAAAGAGGAGGGAACACAGAGCGAGAGAGGGATGGAAAGGGTACACTACGGTTTTCAAACTTTGCTATAGTAGAATTTATTCCAAACATGACTGAATGAGTCACCGCGAGACCGCCGGTAAAGTCTTGATGGCCCTCTCTTCCCCTCCCAGAGAAAATAATAATATAAGCATGGGCGTAGCCAGGATGATATTTTTGGTAATCTAGCTTTTTTTTTTTTTCAACGGGAGTTAATGACTTTTAAAAAATGTTTAAAAAAGGTATTAGGCTCCAAAAGACCCATCTGGCAACCGTGGTATGGTCTAGACTAGACCCACCAGCCTCTCACCGTAAAAAAAAACAACAACCCAAAGTAGCTCGGGAAGTCGTGCACGGAAAGGATCTTGCTTAAAAAGAAACAACAAAACACCGTTGGAAAGCAGGTAAGCAAATTTTTGTCTCAGATTACTGGCCACTGCTTTCAAAAGTGTCTATTTTTATATTTCCTTTGGATGTTCAGAATTGTGAATATATGGGAGTGCTGAACCTGTGAGATAGTGTAGGCTTTCAGTTTCAGATTATTCTCGAAGAAAAGGAGATAACAAAATCGTATTGCCAATGCTTGTAAATGGCTTATAGGTGAAACATGACGGAGTTAACGATTGAACATTTCAGAACACACTGAAGATTATTTAAATTTTATTAGGCAAATAGATAATATGTTGGTAATCTCACATTCACAGATTACATGGACACTACGCTCCTGAATATAAGAATGAAGTGAGCACAAAACTGTCTAGAAATATCAATCTTTTACCATGTTCTGGTTTCTTTAAGTGTCGTCTTAATGTTATTATAAAAAGGATTTAAAGAAAAAATCCTATGCGAAAGTGATTTATAACGCCATACAGTGCTGTACATCTCATTCATAATATAAACACATAGAACAGTACACATGCGCACAATAAAACAAATTAAATATATAACACAGGCATTGCTAATCGCCGCGATGCAGTGCTCTGGTCCCTCCTGCACGACTCATATCCGAACCCACAAGCCTCAAACTAGGCAGTCTCTAGAACAAAATAAGAACGACCCACAATAAGCACAGTCATGCTGCCCCCTTCCTCAGAATGGGGACAGAATTGGGGGGGGGNGGGGAGGGGGGGGGAAACGCATGCTTTCTCCATCTCAGGACTTGCAGACCTTCCTGCTCACCCTTTTCTATACACACCACTCGTCTTGCGGCTGGTGGAAGTTACGGTTCTTTTCATAATGAATTTGGCAGACAATACTAGACAATACTACATAATTAATTTACTTGTATGGGCCAACCGACTTTTCTTTTTAACAGATGATCCATCCTTCACACAATGGAGTGTTACCTCAAACCTATTTCAGTGCCCATATGCAATACCTTTGTTTATCAAAATCGCGGATTCAGCGGTACTCGTACTGCTCCTTTAGGTAAGGATATATACTGACGCATAATGTGGGTTAAGACCTTGTTCAAGAGTCGGTTAAACATAAACACCCTTCTTCCAGATGATGGTAAGAGGTCGGGAGTGGATTGCAAGGACGTTGTGCAATCTGCACCCTCCCAGTCCCAAGTCAGTGGGGCGGCTGGGATCACGAGCAGAGGCGCAGATAAAAGGGAGTGGATTATCCCCTCCCCCCCCCCCCCCCNNCCCCCCCCCTCCTAAGTAAGACGAAAAAAAACCAGACTAATGTCAAATGTGTCTCCTGTGCTTTTGGTAACGATCAATTCTCTCTTCTGCCCTGCCCCTCTCCCCCTTCCCCTCCCCCCTACTGTTTTTCACCCCAGGGTGCAGATACTACCAGCCTCGATCTCAGAGGACTAGATATCAAACGGGAAAGGGGGCGAGAGTTAGAGAGACAGGGACTTGAATCACGCTTTACAAAACGCTTACAAAATGATGAGGGTGGCAAACTTACTTTGGGACCCATAAAATAGGCCTAATTATTCCGCAATCCGGTTATACAAGCTGTCTACGCCCCTGAAACTCCTAGACACAGCTCTGCAACCCTGTGTGACATGACAGCCCCATTAGTGAAAAATGTGACAATCTGCAGAATCACAAAGACGCAATTACAAGGTTAAGTATGCTCGTTGTCTTAATTGCTCGACACAATTTTTAACCTTTTAATTTTCTTGTGCCGTTCCTAAATCACTGTCTGAAAGTTAAACATAGTAAATGATGCAACTGGTAGCGGCAACAATCAAGGTACCAAGCCTGTATAAAGCAATTTAATATGCATGCCTTGCAATTTTGAATGCTGGAGTATAGGGTACAGAACTCGTAAAGTTTGTAGCCTTACTGTATAAAATAAGATATACAGGCAACACAGGTAATATTGTTATCTTTACCTGCTGTGGAAATTATGTAAACCGATAGCCAGGCGAAACGTGTGTCCCCCTAAATGATCCACTTATTGGTATAGTGGGTATTTGGCCTATAAAAGGAAAGTTATTCATGTAGGCTACCTCATTTTATATTTGCCATACTTAAAAGTGCAAAGCAGAAAGGCTAGATCAGATTTAATGAAGTCAAAGGTCGAACTATGATATCATCTTTCATTAAAACAAACAGTGTATAAATACAGTGAAACAACCTTGTTGTTCTAGTCCTCACTTAATACAGCTGGAAATAGTATTTTGTTCTTTAAAATGGATTTCACTTGCACGGATTCATTATTATTTCAATTTCATTATTCAAGCGTGCCTCGAGATTAGGTACACCTCAATAATATGTATACCTTTTTATGCACCAAGGCTACCTAAATAACGAGATTCCACAATACATAAATGTTGAGAGCTCGCATATTTAACTTATTTTATGAAATTTTAAGAACAAAAGTAGGTCGTATGGGGTTGAGTGTAAAATGTAACGGCGCGGTAAATGCTGGACGCTTCAGCTGATCTCAGTATTATAAAGCAAGGTGTTAGTGTATTATGACTAATGTAAACCTCTTGATACACTATTTTATTTATTTACAAGTACTGGTCTAGAAGTTTGTTTAGGAATCTTAGTGATGATACATCGGTGATTTGTGAAACACTGTTGATATAAGTTGACGTCAGCAAACGTAACTGGCTATACAATTTGTTCACAGGCTGCTTGTTTTGAAACCACTGTGATATATTCGTGGTGTTTCCATAACTGTGTTGAAAACGAAGGAGAGGAAACAGAACAAAGACATAAACAGTGATGGAAGACTTCTGTGGTGGAGTAAAGTTTTGGGTAAGCCTTCACATTCTTTCCTGCCCCTCCTTCTCTCTCTCTTTCTCAGGTGTTCATCATAATTTAACATACTGTATTTTGTACGCGTTCCTCTTTCTCATTGTTTCCTGTCCCGCCCCCTCTCTCTCTCTCTCTCTCTCTCTCTTTCTCTCTCTCTTAGCTGTTCATCATAATTTAACACACAGTATTTTGTACGCTTTCCTCTTTCTCACTGTTTCATGTCTCTCCCTCCCTCCCTCTCCCTCTCTCTCTCTCTCTCTCTCTCTCTCTCTCTCTCTCTCTCTCTCTCTCTCTCTCTCAGGTGTTCATCATAATTTAACATACGGTATTTTTATACGCTTTCCTCTTTCTCAATGTTTCCTGTCCCTCCCTCCCTCTCTCTCTTAGCTGTTCATAATTTAACATATTGCTTGCAACATTCATTTATCATAATCGACATATATCGTTGCTGTGCTTTGAAAATGGTTCAAGTCAGGCCACTTTGAATAAGGGTATCATGTTGGTTATGAGATCAATGCCCATATGTTAACGTGAGAAAAATTAAAACGCACCACAATTTTTCCGCCAAAATTGCAGCTACAAAGATACACACTTTTTTTTTTTTGCCCATGTTCTTTCAGAGAACGTCCTTTTCGAAACACACCAGTGATACTGTCAGTCACAGCAAAACTGTCCAGCGTTTTTTTCACTTCCACCAATGGTCTTTATCCAACTCTTTAATGTACACTATCAGTTGTTTTAAATCTGTATTATCATGCTTCCCTCCCTGCCCTCCTGTAATCCTGCATTCACATTATGCCCAACCAGTCACCCTCTTTCCTTCCTTTTCCTCTTCCGTGTTCCTGAATCCAGTACATTAGACCTCAGTTTAACGACCTTGGATACAACGTGACGTCGCATAAAACGGTGTAATTTAAGATTGCCGCTCAAGAGAGGTAACACAGACATTGTTCTTTACTGTTATTCCTCTTCCTTGTTTCTCGTGTCCTGTACATAGTACACTATGCAAGTACTTATTTTCTGGTTATCCCTTAACGAGCCTAGGTAGAACCTCATGGACTTGAACTCCAAAGAACCAGTCCCAAATTCCGAGGATGAGAAGTTTAAATATTTGGGAAAAAGGGACTTGACATTAGAGCTCTTTAACAAGGACCATAGAGAATGAGCACTTTTTGAACAAAACATGAACTTTTGGAGTACATGAGGTCGTGGGGTCCTTCCGTAGTTTGGTAGTAAGTGAGGCAATATAGACACTGCACCCACCACAGCCCAAACGCTTTATTACGACCAAAACGTAACTGACCCTTTCACCGAAGCTGTGACACTGATCACCCAACACATTTATCTGCCCCTTTCATCCCAGGCCTCTTTTAGACGGAACGGGTGATGTCAGCGCTCGAGGGTAGGCACGATTCCAGGACGCGCCCGCGATCCTTAGAAGACAGCGCAGGTGAAAACTGCTAATTGCGCCTTCCCTAATACTGTACATGTATTATCACTTCCGTGTCAATGTAAGCGTCTATATTGTTGTAGACTAAATGTAACTTTAATGAAAACATAGTAAATAAACATACCAGTTGACCACTTTGAAACTGACGTGCACAATGCGCGAAGGCGGGTTTCGTCCGCCGGGTGAAAAACATGCATGGAAAGGCATGACCTAGTCCACCATATAGTGGACGTGGATGAGCAGACGACCCCAAGGGGCACCCGTGTATTTCGTCCGCGCCCAGACGACATCCGCCTCTCGAGCCTGGTGGAAGGTTTAATGAAAAACATCATTCAAGAGTTTAGGCGGATCCAGTTAAACGCGGACGCAAGCGTAATCAGCTCCCTCTGAAAGAGATCAAAGTTGTTGTGACGCTGACCATCAGTCCTGTTATTCTCAACCAACTCTTACCTACCACCAGCCCAGTTATTTTCAACAACTCTCACCTACCACTAGCCCTGTTATTCTTAACCAACTCTCACCTAACACAGGCCCTGTTATTGTAATCCAACTCTCACCTACCACCAGCCCTGTTATTCTCAACCAATTCTCACCTATCACCAGCCCTGTTATTCTCATCCAACTCTCACTTACCACCAGCTCTGTTATCCTCAACCAACCCTCACCCACGACAAGCTCTATTATTCTCAACCAACTCTCATCTACGACCACATCTGTTATTCTCAACCAACTCTTACCAACCACCAGCCCTGTTTTTCTCAACCAACTCTCACCTATGACCAGCTCTATTGTTCTCAACCAATTCTCATCTACGACCACATCTGTTATTATCAACCAGCTCTCACCTACCACCAGCCCAGTTTGTCTCAACCAACTCTCACCTACCATCAGCTCTGTTATTCTCAATGGAAATCAACCAAGGGAGATAAGATACTTGAAAATTTGACTCGTCTAGAGTTATGCTTCTTGAGCTATTCACAAGCCAGCTTTGAAGTTATCAAATTCGTCTTCGCCTGGGCTCTGCAGACCTTTTCCGTAAGGGATATGCGATAAAATTGGACGAGTCTGCGATAGCGGGACGTCTTTCCGCCACTGCTCTTAACAACAATGTATACGCGCATCTGATTTCATTGTACTGAGAGAAAATAGTTTGTTTTTTTAAGTGAAATTCGTATGCAAAGGCTCAGTATAATATTAGAGCACAGTCCCAGCTGACCAAAATTCCTGTTTCGAAACTTGAATACATTCACATTTCCATCTCCATCGTCCGTGAGTTTTGGATTCTGATGAATGTTGTCGTTGTGTGTTGTGTGTCTCAGAACTGGTATGCATGACTAGACTGCATCAATCTGAATATTTTTATGTTCCTGGTCTTTCAGTGATAACGTCGAACAGGTTTGATGCTTAAAATGGCTGTCTAAAAAGAGCTCTCTATGCGCTTGATAGACAACGATGCAAACATTAGGCTAGACTCGTTATTTAGCTCAGTCAGAAACCACTTTCAATGATAATATGGTTAAAACTACACGTATACTTCATCATACCACTAATTCTTCAGATTTTACAATTTCTGAAATATTGTAGAAATCCATACTGAAAGATTTCAGGTAGGTCTAGACCTGGACATTCTGTCACGATTTTTTTTTTTTTTAAAGGATTCGGCACTTCAATAGTTTACGATAAATCTTAATTTGTGATAAAGCCTTTCATCGGTGTGTTAGAATGTTGCCATTTCCAGCTTTCACAGATTTTGAAAACTACGGTGTGTCATGATGTAAAATGAAGCATTAGACACTTCAACAGTTTACGATAACTCTTAATCTGTGCTGTAACATTTTATGGGTGTGTTAAAATGTTGCCATTTCCAACTTTCCTGTAGGACTCTCGGCTAACCTGGACCAACAACTCCTGGCCACAGTTCACAGAATGTTTTCAGAACACAGCCCTGCAGTGGGTACCGTGTGGTTGGTTATGGATAGCCGGGCCTCTCTACATTTACATTTTGCTGGGCGCAGAGAAGAAACCACAGCCAATTAAGTGTCTGTTTTGCACAAAACTGGTATGATAACGTTTACAATCGATGTAGATAGACACTCTTCATTTTCAAGTTCTGGTTAGTCTTGAATATGGATCTTTATGTGAAGGCAGATTATAGAGGGGGGCAAAAGGGGGGGGGGGTTAAGGCTGAATATTTTGCTTAAAAGGCCTAATGAGTATTCTCCATGTTGAGGTATAAAGTCACAATACCAGTTCGATACCAAAGATGGTATAATAATGCTCTTATTCGTCAACACGAACAATGTGTAGGTCTACTGTATTTTCACGTTAAAAGCTATTGTACTCGTAATAACAACTAATCGTGAAAGTACACAAACACATGTTGTGATACGAGATGCAGTCCAAAAGTTCCCAGGCTATGCTTGTAACAACTCGAAAATTTTATATCACTTTAGGTGTTGCATCCTTCTTGCCACCTTCGAAGTAGTCTGGCTGAGAGTCAGCATAATCATTCCAGGGCCCTCCCAAGTATCGAAGCATTTTTGGAAGCCTATAAGTCAGTCTGTCAAAGACGATCTAAGATTCGGCCTAAACCTATATCTAGTCTGTAATCGCAAATCAATTCAGCTGAATTTTCATCTCTGGGAAGTGGAAGAAGTCAGATGGAGCAGCAGAATCTTTGGAAATAACAAACTGGGGAACAATACCATTTTGCTTGAAGTCTAAATCTGCTGAAATCTGAGGACGGAGTTACTGGCGTACTGTCTTGGTGCAGTTCACGCCACTTTCCCGATCACTTCTGTCTCACAATTCGCATTCACCTCAGGACCTCACAGTAAAAGTCGGCATTTTCGATCTGACCTGGAGACAACTCCATGCGTCGTGTTTCTCTTCCCAGGCATTAAAATTCATCTGACAGGAAGAAGAGTTGAGAGTACACAAGAGATATAGGCTAGCCTGAATCGCTTGCCAGGCTGACACGTAAACACTGCCAGGGATGTTTCTAGCCATGGCCGCGACGCCGGGATCATTGTACTGGCTCTTAACTGGACTACAACAAAGACGAAAGAGGAATGTAACACTTATAGAAAGTTTACAGGCTTTCACAGGCACAGTATTGGCACTTTTGGACTGTGCCTCGTATATCCACATTTTAAGGCACCTGCACCAAAATGCTATCCATGCTGGTACTTTTGTGTACTGAACTGACTTTTTTTTTCTTTTGTAATGCACTTTTGTCAGCGTGAGGATTTAAATGTATCTTATCTATTATTTCATTCATACTCCAACATTATATAAAGCTTCCATTATATAGCAACCAGAAATTTCTCTAAAATAAGAGAAAAAATGAATAGCCTTTTTGCTTGGCATCAGCGCAAAATCCGAAATAATAAATAAATACACTGCTACATATACAGTAATTTGCTTTTCGTACGTCCTCTCCCAGTTTTGCAGTCTGGTCCTGATTCTAGTCGCCATTCTTGACATCATCGTGGCTGTGGACGCATCGACTCACCATGGCTTTGACGCTGAGCTTTTGGCACCACTGCTCTGGATTGTCACAGCCGTAAGGGAGAAAGGATTAAATTCACCACTAATTTTGAAGGCACCCCCACGCTTCCTTCTCCTCCCTTAAAAAAGGCAAAAATATGAACATGTATCTGAGTACAAGTTCTGCAGCAACAACAGGGACACTTGATAATGACAACACTCACAACAACAACAACCACAACAACAACAACCACAGCAGCAGCAGCAGCAACAACAACAACAACAACAACAAAAACAACAACTATAACTACAACAACAACAAAATGTCAACAAAACAACAACATGAAATCATGGACATTAAAATGCAAAGAATTAACTGCACCAAAGATATTAAGCTGATACATGTCACTGAGTAGGCCCTAATCTCTTTAGAAAGTGATATTACAGTAATTTACGTTTTCTACCATGAAAGGCATGGTGATATTGATATCAATAATGTCTTTTTATGAAGTGATGTATTTCGTAAATTAATAACATTTAGTTCATTAAGGCGCACTACCCTTTTCCAGACGCTGCAATGTAAATAACATGGTTTGCAAATTATCACCAAAATTGCATTTAAGTCTCTATGCAAAATTGCACATCTAAGTGCTAAATGGTGCATTTTCTCCCTTAAGGCTGGTCAACTTAGGACAACTGTCATTCGCCAAAGCACCAATTATTTGGCACCATGTTTCACCTATGTCTTTTGTAGCTACCTTGATGCATGATCCTATGAAGGCTTTTATAATTTCTGTCATGACGCAGAGTTATGAGAGACATATACGACACCTTGATGTTAAACGATGTCTGGGAGAAAATAAAAAAAAAGAAAAAGTAGGATCATGCGTGAGGATATATAAAATCTGATGCCAACAATAACAATAACAATAATGATAACAATAAGTTTAGTAAGCTCAGACAACAATCTGTTGTAAATGAGCAAACAATAACAATGTTCTTAACAATTAATTCATATTTTACCAATCCCCTCTCTCTAGTGATGTTATCACAATGCACTTATGGTGAAAAGTTGCGCACCATATTATGTGCATTTCACCTCTGGGACAGGGTAGTGCCTCCCTGTAAGTTGGGCCATTCTCTTTTAAGTAAATATTATTTTGTGTAACACTTACTCACTGTTAATATCTTATCTCGTATTCCCCATATCTATTCAGGTTCTTCACTGTGTCTTGGTCACTTTGGAACGATCACGTAACGTGGTCCGGTCACCGGTGCTCTTTCTCTTTTGGATCCTAGCAGCTATTGGAACACTTGTCCCATTTTATTCCGCCATTAAGTTACAGGTAAGCCTCTGTCTTTAGCGCTCTCATACTCGTGTCTGGGGAACGCTCACTTCGTACACACAAGTAATGCCGTATTAAGTGAGGTCCCAAGTTACAAAAGGCCTGTCAGCTCCAAAGTTACACATGACGTGTCGTGAAGGTGCATCAGAAGCAGGTCTTTCCTAGCAAGCTTGTGATGGGTCATGGGAGTGTAACAATAAAAATGACCACTGTAAACAATTCAAAGACTGATGCATTTGTCCATTCACAGATGTATGACACAGAGATGTTCCGGTTTGCAGTTCTGTGCCTGAAATATGTCACTCTGTCACTGTTGGTTCTCCTGAACTGCTTTGCTGAGTATCACGCAGAAAAACCGAAGGTAAATCGCTGTAAAATACGGTATATCCCAAAACAAAGTGCAAAGTCAAAAGAAATTTCACAGTTCTACAGAAATAATTTACTACTGCATTTTGTTCCAGTCCACAGAAAAAAAAACCAAAACGACAGAAGATCGCAATCATTAAAGACCAGCACGGGGTATAGAAAGGAGATGAGACACTTACTTGAATTCTTATCGCACACTTCACATCGGAGATCTATTTTCTCGATTTTCATGAATAAAGGATTTCATACTGCATAAAAATTTTGCAGATCACTAGTTTACTGCTCATCCGAACGTTACGGTAAACAAAATTGTTATTAAATGTCTAGTATTTGAAATATAAAAGCAAATCCATTCGAGTAACGGCAATGTCAAAGGCCGCAATGATTGGAACGCGCAGCTTTAAGGCATATTCCACACACACTTCACTTGTCTGTAAACTTGTGTCGGCTTGTGTTAGCTTACGTCATCTCCCAGAGCAGCACTGTTTTTTACTGCATTTTTTATAGTTTCCGAAACCTTTCTAAAACTTTTAGTAATAGAAAGCAAAACATTGTTTGATACTCAAGCCATCGTGTATAATTACATTTTCCCTTTTATATAATAATGCTTCATTTTGCATCATCAGGGACATAACCCAGAACTTTCTGCCTCTGTACTATCTTGGATTACCTACGCTTGGCTGGATAGGTAAGCAACCACAGAAATCTTACTCATCCAGTCTCTCCGCATATCATAATGAACAATCTATACTTGTTAAAAAAAAAATGTGTTCTGTTCTTGTATTTGTTTATGCTTAAATCAAGGTCACATTTTGCTTCATGCTTAATGTTCACTCATTAGCACAATCATTGCCCGAAGTAAACCTCCTATTAGCACATCACCGTCAAATATCCCAAGTGTGTTGCGTCCTACATAAAGCTTCCAGAAACATGCATTCTCCTGGTTTTTAAACGCACTCTCAAGAGCTCGTTTCGACAGGCAAAATTGTTATCAGAATTCTAAACTATTGGATGTAATTGTTTTAATTTATTTAATATCTTCAGTAAAATATTATTATGTCACCTGCAGACCTAACCACATCAGCGATGGTACTGTGGTCTCAACTCACTGTATTGAAACCAGTTAGACAGTAACTTCATTGCTGAAAGCAGTCTCGAGCTCGAGATTCCCGACCATCATCGCCAACCCCAATCGTAGCGTGACCAATGTATTCTTCTTTGAATACGGTTTTGCTGTATCTTCTTTGTATATATAAAAGTCCCTCAAACTTCACTAAAAGCGGCGAAAAATAAACTAAAAGTAAAAGGATTCTAAAACTTTATTGCAAATTTTCCCAAAGTCGAAGCTTCCTTCACAAGGCACTAAGAGTAGGTCCATTTTCTTTGGAAGGGCTTCCGTTTCAGTCTTTTGCATTGCAGTCAGCATTTTTAGATGCAGTAGTTACAACTTCCAGACTCCACTCTTTACTGAATCCTCGCTCATTCGTTTGGTTCCTAGGACACTGGTGAAAGGATTCAAGTCTCCACTGACGAGCGATGACGTTTATAATTTACATCCACGAGATGTCACCGGCAAAGTGGTCAAGAAATTTCTGAATACTTGGGAGAAAGAGAGAACCAGAAAATTCAGGTGAGCAATGTTTTTCTCTCCTTAGAGTGCTCAGAATCTCAGTATCTGATGGTTAAGAGGTCTACAAAAATCATTTTTGCCACCAGCTCCTCTGTCAGTGGCTTGCATGGCCAGACGGTAAACGTGTGCATGGTGCTCCCAAGTGTTTAATGTCGAATTCGGTTTCGATAGTCTGTAGTAATGTGGGCCAAGATAAGATATTTTGTACATAATGTGGAAGAAGATGGTACATCTGGTAACATATCGTTTAAGGTGAAATGGTCAATTTGTTAAGCTGTGAGCTGTGGTTAAACTGCATTCCTTTGCCCCATCATAGGAACAGTAACATTTGTGGAAAGGAGGATCAATGCACTTATCAGAGTAACTTGCATGAAATGTTGTCGAATTTAAACAGACTATTTTGCCAAAGCATCCTTCCAGTGTCTGATTTGACCAATGAGCCAAGATTAGACGAGTAAATTTAAAATGCAATTAAATATTTGGTAGAAGAAATATTATCATGGGATTCCTCCACAGCATCTACATTGCAGCATACTTGTATACAGCAACCAGGAAAATATCAAAAGAAATTATACTATGAGATTTTACTGAACATGATGGCTCACTTCCACTGTTTGGTTCATCTATATTACGGTTATAATAATTTTCAGTATAAATATATTAATATAATTTTAGAGTTGGCAAACATATTATAAACTAATGAAAAAGTTTTTGCTGCTTCATCGCGGAGATGGTATTCAACAAACTACATGGAAAGTATGAAATATCCTCAGTTTTTGAAAGAAGGGTCACAGTTAGGAAAGAAAAATGAAAGTGTATCTCAGAACCAACACAGTAAGCCTACAGCAATTATGACGACACTTCTGGGATCTTTGATAATGAGATAGAATTTGTGTGAGGCTTTGTCCCAATCAGATATTTTTCCAGTAACAGTTGAATAACGGTCTCTCTACCTTCCAAAGGTTATGTAATTCTCAATGTAATTTTTACACACATAATGTTTTTTCTCGCTGCAGCAAAGCTGTCAAGAGACGTCAAAAGCATGGAACTGTCATCGACGAAGAGGAGGAGGCAGATGAGAAAACATCCTTATTGTCTTCAGTATCTCAGCGTCAGAAACATACGTCATTTCACAGTTTTGATAGTGGTGACAACATTAAGTTGAATGACCACAGAAATAGCGATAACTCGTTCGAAGTCACTGGAAATGACAGTGTTACTGAAAGGAATGCTGATAATGTGGAGTTAAAAGTATCTTTCTTCAGGACGTGTGTTCTCTGTTACTGGAGGGAAATTTTCCGTTGTCAGTGGGGTATGGTGATGTATGTGGCGATGAGCGTTATCAGCCCGATTGTTTTAGGGTGAGTTATTGTTTTCAGACTTTTTACAAACGTTCAGTAGTGGAAACATTTTAGTATAGGATGGGACATGATAGACGAGTTTGATCAAACTGTTTGTGTTAAAACAATTGTTAAAATCTTGCATTACTTAAAGATTTCCTAACCGCTTTAACTTTAAATATGTTTAATGTTTTGAATGCTTGTAATATGTACAGAATAATTCAAAAGGGCAGTGCCCAATCAAATTGAATTGAATCGAACTGAATTGAGATCTTCAAGATGTATAAAAAAAGGAAATGAAATAGTAGAACTGGATGACCTTTGACATCTAATCACTAACATCGACAAACTATCTTAAACAATAACTTTAGACGACAATAGCACCATTTGTTGTCGGTGACAACAAAAAAGTGGTATCAGTTGAGAAAAAATATCCCATACTGAAGACCGATCTCTCAGATCACATGTACATTTATATCCAAAAAGATCAAGAATAGGAGATGGATGGAGACATACCCATTTTAATTCAGGTTACTTCTTGTGGGTTGATCACTGTGATATCTGTGTTTGCTAATGGACGTTTAGCCCAAGGTTTGACAAAAGCTTGATGGCCAGTAACTACCCCAGCTTGTCATGATATCAAAGATCACACCACTGCACCCCTTCAAAACATGAGCTACTTTTCTTTTCTATAGTCATAAACTGGTAGCTAATCTCACGATATGTAATCTATCACTTTTCTGTTGTATGATGAATGTTTTCAATGGGCATGCTGTTATCTGAACTGTTCCTATTTCTCTTGTGCAATATCTTTCCAGGTGGTTGATAAGCTTCACAGAAGACCCATCTGAACCTACTTGGCATGGCTATTTTTATGCTCTCGCTTTCATCGTGTGTAAGATTTTTTACACTGTGTTCGGTGTGATGTCCAAGTTCCTGACAAACTCCCTGTCTATTCGAGTGCGAAGTGCTGCCATAGCTGCAGTATTTAGAAAGGTATTGGTCGGGATTGGGGAAATTTTATGGAATAGAAAATTATGTCCGTATTTAGGCTGAGCCAGGGTAGCCGCCATAAATCAGGATTATAAATAAATTAGTAAGGCTATTCTGGAAAGTCTCCGTTTAGGCAGTATTACATAATATTATAGATCCTGGTAGACGGGTTTGCACTCTTAAAGTGGCATCACATCATGACAAAACTAAACAAATGAGGTTGAGGATTGTCTTTTTGGGCGTACATCGCGTAGGTAAGTCAAGATGTGTGTGTAAGGGTGGGGTGGGAGGTTGCACTATTTACATGACTGAGACATGTCACCTATATAGACAAAAGAGGGTGGGTTGTTTTATACGAGTGGCTAATTTTAAGGCGATTTTAAAAGAAAGAATGATTGTCTTATTGCACCACTCTTCATAGGCCCTCACCATGAGCAACGAGGCTCGCAAAGAATCTACAGTTGGAGAGATTGTGAATCTGATGGCTGTGGACTCAGTGCATCTGGAGATGATGGTAAACTACTCTTTCTGGATGTGGATCAGCTGGG
Organism: Ellobium chinense; assembly: GCA_033807755.1. Taxonomy (NCBI): domain Eukaryota; kingdom Metazoa; phylum Mollusca; class Gastropoda; order Ellobiida; family Ellobiidae; genus Ellobium; species Ellobium chinense. Next base: position 111,926 of record JAWQUT010000021.1, on the reverse strand, counting down.
CCTTTCTGATACTTAGCATCTACTTGCTCTATACAGTCATTGGTATTGCGTTGCTGGCAGGTGTGTTTACAGCTGGGGTCAGAATGTTCATTCAATAAACATGTTCCACTAGTGTAAGCAAAGTAAACGTATTTCTAAGACAAAGTATTTCTCTTAATGAGATACCTTCGCCTGTGTATTTATAATATGGGAACGTATCAACTCTTGATTCCACTCTGTGAAAATTATCCTTATTTGTGATCCAAGTGTTACAAAATAAAATGCTAGGTGTGAGATCGTGAGTTCGGTAACAGAAAGGATGTCTTATTTGATGTTATATAAATGAACGGAAACTGCGAAGCTTATTTGAAATTTAAATGAAGAAAAATATTTGAACAACCTCTACGTCACTGGACTGTTATTAAAGCCTCCATCCTCACGACCTTAGCTGAAGGTGCGTAGGTAGTCACTAGAACTATATATCTGATTATCTGAATAAACTGTAGTTATATTGAGAGAGCCTACCTCTATCTTTTCATGGAGGAAACATTGTGGCATAAAAGAAAATGCAGTAAGCGTATTATATATTTCAATAGATTAATCTCACTCAACAGGTCTTGGATTTGTGTTGCTTATGTTTTTGGTGAACTTTTGGACGATGAATAAAATGAGGGAGTATCAGGACCAGATTATGAAGATCAAGGACGAGAGGGTAAAGATCGTCAATGAGGTTCTGAATGGGATAAAGGTGAGACAAAGAAAAAAAAACGAGACAGCTGGCCCACTTTTTAGAAACTTGATATAACAGTTGAACACTCAATGTGTACTGGGTGGTAAACAATGACATACATTAATTTTATAGTTGCTATGAATTATTTAACTCTCCTATAGTGAACTGATTAGAGAATTGACTCCTCTAATCCGCTCAATTTTGGAATACTTAATTTTTTTTCGAAAAACAGAGTGTCTCCTAAATATGAACAAAGAGCACCGCTTCATCGCAACCTAGTCCACTGCGGTGGAAATGAAGTTAAGCTGGGAGGCTGTTTAAGAGAATGTTACAGTTATGGCAAATCTCCCATTGTAACTGCCAAGTATTTCTCTCTTCGCATTTCATTTGCCCTCAGGTCATCAAACTGTATGGATGGGAGCCAATGTTTATAGAGAAAATCAAAAGCATTCGAGGCAGAGAACTATGGGTTCTCTTAAAGTACGCTATACTCGACGGCATCCAATCATTTGCATGGTTAGCAGCCATGTTCTGGGTATGTAATCCTTCAAGCACTACATCCACTATTTACCTCGTGCATCACTATCATTACTACCATCACTACTAGAGCTACCATTACTACGAATTATGTAAGTTCTGAGCATACAACAACCACTAGGAGCCCCCACTGCCATTATGAAAGATTACATTTTTCTTCAGAAGAGTCTTTTGGGCAAAGAGATCCTTTGACTGTTGCTATCACGACACCAAAACTCAACAACGCAGGACTTTTGAAGTCATCAAGACAAGGAGAAACTTGTCATGCTCCATATTTAAAACAAGCTAAGATCCACGCAAACGGTTTCCGAGGATATTATCTCAAACAAATACATATCACAGAACACACTGAAATCGGAAACTGTTTACACTAAAGTCTAACGCAGGATACATCTCTTCACCATCATCTAATAATAAATGCCTCACTGGACTTTAAAACTTTACCAGGTTTGACAATGAGAAATACCCGAAATTATAAAATGTAAAAGAACAAAATCACAAGAGAATATTTTGTTCATTAAATTTGACAGTACCTAGACGGGAATATTATCACACTCAACCTTAGAATTTTGGAGACCATAAGGCCAGTACTACGTGAAGAATAGAAAAAAACAGACAAGTCCATTTTTTATCTAGTCGCCCGATTAGGGAATTTAGAAGAAAGGCTAATGTAATCCTCATACTCCTATTTCGTATCCGACATCTCTGCTTACAGATGATGTACTTCATGCTTATTGCCTTCGTTATGACTGACGACAACCACCACCTGGATGCTAACACTTCTTTCCTGACCATGAACTACATCGATGTCCTGAAGCTTGCTATCAACATCATGCCCATCATTGTCAAGGACTGGATCAAGGTAGCGTTGTTTTGGTGTGTCAGGCAGAGGAAAAAATGCACGCGATCCCGCATGATTGAAGTTTGTTTTTTTCACAACTTCCGTTTAATGGCAAAATGATGAGCAAACTGAATAATGGTGTATGAAAGTCATTGGATAATCGCAAAAGATTTTTATAGAACATTTCTCATGCCCTGAAAGACAGGCGCATAAACGGATTCACTTTAGCCCAATTCAAGAGTAAATGAGGATACACAATGAAGAATAGCTAACTATAAGTGTGAGATACTGGAATTTCTTTTACTATAGAACGTGACAGATCAATTAAGGAGAGAGAGAGACCGAAAACAACCTGATGCTAAATAGTACTACCCCCTTCAGGAATCGAACCCGATCCCCTCAGGTTTGGAAGTCAAGCATACCACAACTAACATGATCACAATTTAATCATTTCAAATTATCCACCAAATACTTGTTAAAATGCCAGTCCTACACATGAATTTGCTGCCAGTGCAGGAATCCGTGTGCACATTTTCTAAATGTTCCAGCTTTCTTGTGACAATATGAAAGAAGGAAGAATCTCATATGTGTGCATAGGTCACATCATGAGTTTTTGAATGACAAACTTGTCATTCCATTTTTTTTTATTATGATCCACATAATTGATGGAAAGTCTGCCGACAACATAATTTGCCGACCACGCCCAAAGACCTAACTAATGTAGCATGATCTTTAGAGATTATAACTGCAAACTGCTTCCCATAAACCAAATTACATTAGACATGACCGCGAAATGGTTGATGTTTGGTTGTAATGTAAAAATATGATAACACAACAGACTTACGCACAGACAGAAGATTTTATTCTTATGTCATACTGTTACCACCTAGGCTGCCAATTCTGTGATGAGGATGGGCAAGTTCCTCAACTCTGAAGACCTTAACCAAGACAACCTCTTCAGAGATAGAAATGACAGTGAGTGTTTGGAGAGTAAATTAATTACTATTTTACAAGTTCAAGTTCTTTATTAGGCGTTAGCCAAATCAATTGCGTTCACACATAACAAACATAATATTTTCTTTCCATTGATCGAAAAAAAAATCTTGCTAGCTGTCAGTACGAGAACCATCATGGCATCTTTCATCTTGTAATTATATGGGCGTTGTCTCTCTACAATGCTGGTAAATGAAGGCCAGATTGGATAAATATTGATGCAACAAGAACGAACTTGGAGTGTAGACTATGGGTAAAGCTGGAGTTGTCTCGGTTGATTGATATTGAAACTGTAATTGTTTGGAAGCTTTATCCTCTACTTTAACAAACATACATCAGTGTTAAGAATCTGAAAGAACAGCCTAAGTGTGTTGCAGGCTAATGCCCTGGCTTTTAAGCCTAACAGAAATACATAGGAATGAAACCAACTTTTTTTTTGTTTAAGCGTTAATATTGATAATATTTCTTCATTTCTTTTCTCTGCATATGTCGTTGGAGTTAGACCATTTCCTCCTTCTAATATTTATTATATGAACATCTGTTTGAGCTTACATACTCATTACTATTTACCTGTATTTAGATCTAGGTCTAAGTTATTGATGATACTTGTCTAGAATTGCAAACAGAGATACTTTCAACTGGAATGGGATTAAACTTCCGGTTGGTTTTCAGAAAGAAATGCAGAGCGAAGGAGCGGTTAAAGAACATAAAAAACGCCCATGTGTTAATTTATAGTGACCGGAAAAAAAATGTTCATCTCTTTCAGGATTAGCAGTGAGAATAATGGAGGCAGACTTTTCATGGGAAAAACGCGGACCCCGCATTCTGAGAAAGTAAGTGTAAAAAAAAATCTAGATAGTGTTGTTTGACATGTCAAAAGAATTCGTTTTAGAAGTGTTGATGACTGGAATACAGAGTAATCTGTAGTTTCTGCTACTTGTATTCTGGTAGATGTGCCATTCTCAGGTTTCATGTTGTGAGCCTGCAATCCCTATTGTTCTTTAATCACAAATCCAGGATAGTGCCGCTCACGCGACTTCACACTACAATACTCCAGCAGGCCTGGTCACTCTTGGACTCTCAACTCTCTGGAGGAGCATGCAGTGCCGCTGCCATTTACAGGCGCTGATCACTATCATTTTGATTATATCTTCGACTGCCTATAGCCAAGTACTTATTTTACAGACATAGACAGAGAAAAGTGTGAATGAAATGCTATCCCAGTGCACTTACAATGTGGCTGTGGTCGGGAGTCGAACCCACGACCTTTTGATCTTTGAGTCCAATAATGCTCTTTGTTGCTTCACATTAGATACTGTAATAGATCTATATTCTTGATTATCTTGCAGCATCAACATATTAGTGGAGCCAGGGCAGCTAGTGGCAATTGTTGGAGCTGTGGGTGCCGGTAAATCGTCCCTTCTCTCTGCCATGCTGGGAGAGATGCATAAGCTCAGAGGATACTCAAATCTGAATGTAAGATTTGCAGAGCCATTAGGTCCGAGAGTTAAGGTCACATGGCATCAGTATGAAAATGTAAACCTGAAAGATGAGAAAATAGAGCGGAACTTCTCAATAAAGAATGCCTTGGTGCATGGAAAAATATATACGTAATATTGAGGTATACTTCATATCGAGGTTCACCTAAATAATGAAATTATAGAATGATAGTGTATCTGAGCAAGTGAAAGTCATATATAATAACAATGTAAATTTCTTAAATGAGTACTCAGTATCGAGATTTCACTGCGATATGCAGTGGCTAAGATAAGGTATATTTGCAATAGCCATCACAGCAACAGCAACAGCAGCAGCAACAGCAGCAATATCTGTTGTAAGCTGTGTGAGGAGGAGTTGTTGGAAGAAGAGGGGGGGGAGGAGGTGACATTCATTCACATTCTGAAGGAAAAAATAAGAGAAGCGTGCAGAGATTAGCATTTGATAAATAGAGAAATGTGGAGGGGGAAAGTGCAGCCAAACTTACGTTATTTAATGTTGCGTCATTGTGATAAAGTAATAGATCTAGTTCGTCGGCTGTTGCTTTCAATTTTTTTTTCATTCCGAAAAAAAATACGAAGAGCTTTGTTTGCAGCTAGAAAACACAAAAGATAGGCTGAGAAAATGTAAAACGTTTTTTTGCTGCGAAGGCTGCACATTGAACATTTTGCTGACATGTTTGTTGAGGACTTGACTTCAACAATGATAAAAAGGTTAATTCCAGTTTGACTTCAGTCTCAGTGAAATCATTATGTGAGTACACTGACAATATGCTGCAAAAGAGACAGATNATTCACATTCTGAAGGAAAAAAAAGAAAGAGAAGCGTGCAGAGATTAGCATTTGAAAAGTAGAGAAATGTGGAGGGGGAAAGTGCAGCCAAACTTACTTTATTTAATGTTGCGTCATTGTGATAAAGTAATAGACTAGTTCGTCGGCTGTTGCTTTCAATTTTGTTTCATTCCGAAAAAAATACGAAGAGCTTTGTTTGCAGTTAGAAAACACAAAAGATAGGCTGAGAAAATGTAAAACGTTTTTTTGCTGCGAAGGCCACACATTGAACATTTTGCTGACATGTTTGTTGAGGACTTGACCTCATCAATGATAAAAAGGTTAATTCCAGTTCGACTTCAGTCTCAGTGAAATCATTATGTGAGTACACTGACAATATGCTGCAAAAGAGACAGATATCAACCACCTAACTGTTCTTCTCAGTCTACAGTGGCCTACGTCCCGCAACAAGCCTGGATCCAGAACGACACACTTAAAGGCAACATTCTATTTGGTCGACCGTATGACGCTCAGCTTTATCAGCAAGTGGTCAGCGCATGTGCACTTCAGCCCGATTTGGACATCATGCAAGCAGGAGACAGTACGGAAATTGGGGAAAAGGTCAGTGTCAGGTCTTCACCGATATTCGCTTTCTGGGTGATTAGATAGTCTTTTCAGCATAACAACAAAATACAGTGGTTGTCATAAACTCGAAATTCACGTACCCGAAAGATCCGTGCAGTGCCACCAAACCAATGATTTTCTCTCTGATGGTTGTACTCGGGAAAGTGCTAAGTATGGATTCTACTTTCTCAGATCCGGTTCCACATGCACACGCCTCTTTTCACCCATGAATTCTAACACCTCATTTCGAAATCATGGACAAATTCTCTTTAGTTCGAGTTCCAGGAGCCCTACTGTGGTCTTTCTGTTTTTGTTCTGTTTTCACTATAATTCGAAGAGACTGTATGAGCCTATTGCTCCAAAAGCCACTGGTCACTACACTACTTTGTCTTCTTCAACTACGAATCTTCATTTTCAACAATCAGTCCCTTCATAACTCACATTTCACGTTTCTTCAATTCCTAGTGTTCTCCTATTTTGAAGCTGCCAGCATGCGTGGACATTTTGGCCTCGTCATCATGCCGCGAAAATGGTCGAAGCCATTCGCTCTTCTGAGAAAAGGCTGAGGAAATCTATTTATAGCAAAGCAAGAAGGAGTCAGCCCATGTCTTTGCAATTGCAACTTTGACAGGACTACACTGACTCATTTAATTTTTGTTAACACGTTATTGTCAGTATGGGTAACAATACAAATGACTAAATGTGACTAGATCATTTTCGAAGCTCAGTGATAGATTGATCTCTACCTCAAAAATCTCCAAGTATCTGTGAAAATTAATAATAATATTTTATTGTTTAAATCTTCCAGGGCATCAACCTGTCAGGTGGTCAGAAACAGCGAGTTTCCTTGGCTAGGGCTGTCTACAGTCAGGCTGATATTTACCTAATGGATGACCCATTAAGTGCTGTGGACAGTCATGTAGGGAAACACATCTTTGAACATGTCCTGAGCAGACAAGGAATGCTTAATGGCAAGGTAACGGATAATTAAGTCAAACTCCCCCCCCNACACACACCCACACACATATATACACACACTTAAACAAAATTTCGAACAGCAAAACTCTCAAAAACTTCTTACGAAACTTACAAATGTTGATTTGCCATAACCTGAGAAAGTATGCTTAGAATGAGCTTTCATTTCATGAAATTTTGTTTCAAGAAAAACCTCTTAGTCACTAGAACTGATGATTCTGGGCTGTTGAAAAAAATAAACTTTTTGAACTTGTAAAATTTATTGATGAATGTGAGGATTCAAAAAAATATCAACATCAAAATTTATATCTAACAGACCAGGCTGTTGGTGACCCATGGCGTTCAGTGGCTTCCACACGTGGATCACATCATTGTGATGAGCAATGGGAAGATTTCTGAATCCGGTTCCTATGAGCAGCTGATAAAACACAATGGACCCTTTGCCCACTTCTTAGCCCAGTATCTTATAGCTGAGGAAACTGCGGATAGCGAGGAGGATGAGAACAGCAAACTGGGTAAGTACAAAGAAAACAGTTACTTGCTGGGACGTGTCACTTTTACATGGTGTAGAGCCGTAGAGCAACAAATGCCACAGCACCCATCTATGATACAAAATGGCACGAGGCCCATAAATATTTGAAAGGCGCTGTGCTCCTTAGGTCCTCTGAGAAGCGCAATAGTCTCAAGGACAATAATTGTGCAATCTTGCCCCTGTTTAATCCGCCTCTACTCATTTGAATAATACATGACCGTGAACTAAAATGACGATCGTTCGCATTATACTGATGTAACTGCACTCAAAGTTCATTAATTTGTGTTAAAGAAGAGAGGGAACGAAAGCCCCCATTGATAGTGATTAAAGAGAGTATGTTTTTGGACTTTAAAATAAACTGCTTTCCTAGGAGACAAAAAAAAAACAAACCAAACCAACAAAAAAACAGGATTTCTCAACCAATGAATTCAGCATACTCTAGGTGAGACAAATTATTGCCTTTTCTGTTAAAAAAAAATAAAGTGCATTATGAGATTTTACAATTTCTCGCTACATGTAACTTTACAAATTCGCAGTACTCCATGTAATATTGACTTATATTTCTCAGATGAAGAAATCAAAGCCGATATGCTACGCAGGCTTGCATCAGTGACCTCTGACAGTGATTCAGCTCTCAGCCCAGAAACACCACATGTAAAGCGTTTGATCTCGGAAGAAATGGCAAAGTCTTTGAAACAACGGAAGAAGAAGCATTCAAGTCAATCTCATAGTAGTTACAGGAACAGAACTTACAGGTTTCACTCATCTGCAGCATAATCATCATCTAGTGTGTACTAGACATCTTTTAAAGAGACAGGGGTAGTTACTTGCTTCACATAAGTCCACATTATTTTCTCATAACATTCTTTTTGCCTGAAAATTTTTAAAGAAAACACCGTTGGAAAGTAGGGATTTTCACCCTGTACGCGCTGCCATTACAAGTGACGTCAAAAAGCGAGAGAGGCTAGCCGATGGTTGATTCAGACGGTTTGCGCATGCATTCGCACCAATCGTCCGCTAGCCTGTCTCGTTTTATGACGTCACAGCACAAGTAATGGCGGAGAACAGCATCATGAGTATTAATATGCTAAAATCTCGACATTCCAGCGATGTTTGCTCAGAAAGTGTCAAGCGGATGGAAAATGGCCATGGTTTAAAGTTTTCTTGAAAAAAATAATGTGGATTTTTTAGACTGTGAGGCAAACATCAGCCCCTGTCACTTTAAAATTTTCAAACGAACAGGGATATTACTATGATAGAATTAATTCTCTCAAGTTGTTTGAAGCTAGATCTTGCCGCCGTTAAGACTTATACATGATCATGTTGAGCAAGTTTTAAGTAGTTTATCACCTCACTATGGCCATCTCTATTACTATCACAATCACTATCATCATCATTACGACCATTTCCAGATTATGATAATACCCATTTCACATGTGAATACAGCAAACTGTCATTATTAAAGTTGGTTGGTTGGTTGGAGTGATAGGTCTATTTCGGGACTTCACCTTTCCCCCTGCCCTCCCCCCAACCCCATGAGAAAATAATCTTAGATGAGCCACATCAGGGATTAAATTTAACCTCTAACAGAGGTATCTTTTTTAATGCACATAGTTGTCAATCTTTGTTTGCTAACCTCATGAAAAGCAGGAATCTTGGCATTTATCTTCACTGCACTATTGCAGTATTTTATTGGAGCACAAGCAAAAGATTTACTCCTGATTCAGTGCTGTCAAAAAGTAGCCTTCGAAGCCGAAGTGATTAATTCTTTTGCATGTTTTCACCTTTCTTCTCATTGAAGAGTTAGGAAATTACTATACTCCTTGCGTAGCTTTACAAGTTTAACAAGCTTACTGGGATAAGCCCAGATTTCAGCTGTGGTACATGGGGAAAAATACAATATACGACGGTACAGCACATGGAATTCACACAATTCACAACGTGCTCGTACATTCACATAATATGTACACAAAGAACTCGTACATTTTACATTTAACAGTAATATAAACCACCCACTTACACTAATAACCATTCAGTCCTAACACATACTCTTTTATCCCCAATTACTTCCCGTAAGATGCACTGGTGCCGAACTATCGTATAGGCTCAGCCAGCACCATTTACTGAAATGCTATTATTTCGTTGCCTTTTAGCGAACTATCATCCAATCTGGAACTGAGTCAACAGTTGGAGATACCTGAAGAGGGCGGGTCATCGCAAGAGGAAAGGGGAGCAAATCAGAGTCGACTCACCTCTGATGAAGATTTGGTTGGTGGAAAAGTAAGGACAAATCTATGTACACGTGTGACGTTATTTTGATGCATAGCTGTAGACTGTTTTTCCGTACATTAAAGCAACAGGTTGAAGCCTTGTGGGAACCTCTTTGTTTATGTTGTACATTTTTGTGTCTGATAGATACGCACCGTTTCAGGTCTTAAGGTTTAAATCACACAATGAAAAATCTACAGAGGCACTAATCTCCATAACTGACGTCATAAATATAACATACTTTATCTGGTTCTATGCAAATCACACTTTGTCTTCTTCAATACATAATGGCAGCCGTGCGTGTAGACTACCTGCTGGTCGCTGCGTTTTGAAAGTATGGGTCTGATTGATAAGGTTTCCGGACATCCGGGAAAATGCTTTAGTGCTTTTATAGATTTTTTTTTGTTCTGCGGTTTGAAAGTCAGTCCTCATTTTCCACTTGATGAGGAGGATCAGTGTTTTCGAGCAAATGTTTACTTTAAGTCATTAGTTGAAAAATAAATTTAGTGCTGCTTTGGTCATCACAATGAAACTTTTCTGAGTTTATTTTGTCCTCACCAAAGAATACAGTCAATCTCAGAAAATAGGATATGAGACCACCATCTCAGGTTGTGTTACATCGTTAAATTTACTGCACGTTTCAAAACTGTTGAAAGATTTTCGTCCTTTAGCTACACAATTTCACTATAATGGTACCTTCCGATCCCTTCTATCAAGTTTAGCTTTTCCTTATCAGGTGAGATGGTCCTGCTACTGGGAACTCATCAAAGGAATGGGAATTTTTCCGGCATGTGTCATCCTCTTCTTAATGGCCTGCTATCACGTGAGCTTTAATCTGACCAATATCTGGTTGGCGGACTGGAGCGATGACCTTGAACTTGATAACTTCACAGCCATGCCAGCCAACAGTTCGGCCAGAGAGGATAGAAACACTTTCTACATTGGTGTTTTCACGGGCTTAGGGATAGCACAGAGTGAGTATGGAAAACACTGCGATCCGATATAGACTTCTTGTTAAACAGTGAATAAATATTTGGTCAGTTCAAAAGCCAAAAGTTCCAAGACATACACATTCATAGAATACACTTGGGGAAAATACATTATCATATACAGTATTGATATGGTAACTCATGGAGTCACTGTAATTCTGTATGAGAAATACGTGCGATGAATCTTTCGTTACATGATTTCTTTTTGCATCATGACACGACAGAATTTGTGTCATTAGACCATTTAAACAAAAGTCTCTGATCTTGCACGGGAAAGAAAACTGAACATCCAAAAGAGAACACCATCTATTTTGTTTGCTTTATATATATTGTTGTCCATTTAGTAGCCTGTTCTTTCTCAAATATGGTGTTATCGAACCTTTTCTTAAATCCTCAGCCGTCTTTGTAGTGGCTTACGCTATTCTGCTGCAAGTTCGTCACATATCGGCGTCAAGAAAATTGCACGCTGAGCTCCTTGATTGCATCATGCGAGCTCCTATGAGTTTTTTCGACACAACGCCCATGGGCCGAATCTTGAACCGCTTCAGTCAGGATATTGAGATCTTGGACAACGATATCTTCTTAGAGTCCGAGATCGCTTTGGACAATGCCTTGAGATGTGTAGGAACAGTCATCGTGATCAGCTATACTATGCCCATCTTCATCTCCGTAGTGGTACCAGTGTTGATCGTGCTTTATATTGTGCAGGTACGCAGTGTGATGGTCAGAAACACTGTCTGTTCGTTTGTGAATACAATATAACCTCACGAACTTGACTTCAGTGGAACTGAAATTGTGAGTTCTGAGGACATGTTCGGGTTAGTCAGTAGTCAGAAGTTTTGACATAATATTTGCGAGATGTTACTGACAGTCTAAACATCAGAATTTCGGTCAGTGTGGCATTTGTTATTGGGGCAATACACCAAAACCTCGATATAGCTCTAGATAATAGTAATACAGTATATCATTCGTAGCCTATACTTTTAATAATCATATAGCCTATTATGATATCTTCATTACAACACAGTGTGACTTACAAAATTAATGGTCTGAGTATTTCTTCCCTATTGACGTAAGTGGTCGTATTCCGCCATTTAGGTCACACACAAATGTTGTTATCATGACATGATCGTTTTTCACCTAGGATGAAAAAAAAACACCATAGATCTATAGGTGATACGGGTGGCCATTTTATGATGAGCTAGATCTCTTACGAAAAACAAAATGGTCGCATTGAGTCACTTTTGTCTCCAAGCCAATTTTTTGTGGAACAGGACGCTATAGGGCCGTATTTACAATCTTGTCTGATTTTATACCCTAGCGATTACAATGGGATCCCCCCCCCCCCCCNCCCCCCCCCCCATAAGCCAAACAAAAAAAAAAGCCTGTGATGTTTCCCGTAGTTACTGCTAGCGCGCAAAGTTAGACAGCGTTGTGCATATGGAAGACTTATGTCTGGCGTCGTAAAGCCTTCAGAAATTTAGAGCCAAATAATAATATTCTGTTTCTCCAAAGCAATTCTACATCCGGACGTCTTGCCAACTTCGCCGTATCGCCTCTAACAACAGATCTCCAGTGTTTGCTCACTTCAGTGAGACCTTGTCAGGTGTGAGCGTCATCAGAGCTTACCAGGCACAGGACAGATTCATCACTGACTCACAGAACAAGATTGACAACTTTCAAAAAGCTACATCGGCGGCATGGGCAGTCTTAAAGTAGGCTCAACACTGTTTTTGTACCGCTATTCTTGATTGTAACTTTTCTCATGTTACTGTGAGTCCACTATTTTTGAGATCTGCAGAAGGGCCGCCTTTAATGTGCTCGTACTGCTTCACAGTTTCTTGTGTCCACAACACAAGAATTCCTTGTACGGCCAACCTCTCTTAGCCGGCCACCAGCTAGAGGTGGTCGTTTTAGCCATTACTTGTATACTGAGAGAATTGAAAATGAGAAGTCCGTAATAACTAGGTTGTTGCTGCAGACAGGTTGAAGTGCACTTTGATGTTGTTGTTGTTAGGATGCTGTGGCATAGATAAAGGAACAGCAATAAAGTATCTGATCCTCCACCTGGAGAGCCTCAGCTGCTTTTCCTGACAAAGGTGCTCTTTGAGGCATCATGATGCCTTTTTCCCCTTTCCCTGCCCTCAAAGACCAGTCTCCTCTCTTGCCTCTTCCTTACCTATTCTAACTATTTGTTCCTCATCATCTCTGTTGTTATGCAGTGAAAGTGATGATGCACACCTACAACATATAATGTCTTTTATTAAAGCGATAAGCCAAGCCTGCACGCACATAGCAACTGTCGTTTATAAGAGAGATAACTTTAATCATCTGCAGTGTGCAATAGCCTTCGTCACACTGAAACACCATAAAACATACACAGAAGCAACGTAATGTCCAGACACAGTTTAACTTGTCCAGAGGACCGACCTCATGGTACTCCGGACAAGTCCATAGGTGCTCCATTCTCCTTCGCACAATCCATACCAGGGTTCTGGATGTGATGCTGTCCATAAATGCCCACATGTAGTATTAGCAGCTAATCACGACATTGATGGTTTGATCTTTTTGTCCAGATGGCTGGAAACCCGTCTTGATATGCTGAGCTATATTGTCATAGCGGCTGCTGGGATCTTTGCTGTGGTCTCTCGGGATGATATCTCACCAGGACTTGTCGGATTAGCCGTGACATACGCACTTAGGGTGGGTCACTCCATTGTTGCGTCCTTCCTTTCATCTGCACACTTTCTAAAATTCTTATTTTGCTAATCTTTTCTTTGAATTTTCAAACCTTGTCATGTCTAAATATGAAAAAAAAAGAAAAGAGAGAAAAAGGTGCCTACGGGATGTAACCTTTTTAAAATAAAAGTTTGATATTCTGTAGGTGTCAGAGACAGTCAAATGTATAGAGAAGGGAAGAGGATGCGAGCTCTCAGGGACAACAATCAGGTAGACTCTTCACTAGGTTTTGAAACAGGGTTCTGAGCACATAAGCAACTACCCAGAGTCCAACAACAACATATAAACAAATAAAGGTGTTAATAATATTCATCAGAAATCCTTCTTTGATGGAGCCCTCGAAGCCTAACTATACGGCCTACCTCATTGTATATGCTATGAAATTGTATCATGTTGGTCATGTGGTATTTATCGTTGAGCAGTAATTTACTGCATAATTTCCATCGACAGTTCAAATCCTTTCTAACTGCAGTGCCCACTTCAGTGGTTGCTCTCTCCATTTCTTAGTTCCAGCAATGATGTGGTAGGACTTTTCTGTTTGGGTTTTTATTTAATCTTTGTTCCACCTGAGAGTCTGCAAGTTGTAAAGCTGTTGATCAATGTATTTCAGGTGTCTTTAGAATTGAACATCTTCACCATTCTGTTTGGAGAGCTGGAGACACACATAGTATCAGTGGAACGTATCAGAGAGTACTCGGTCATCGAGAGTGAGGTGCGTTAAGTATTGTCATTATTGACCATTATAATCATCCACATCCTCCTTGTCGTCATCATCATTTGTTTTACACAAAATAAAATATAATAGCGTCCACCAGTGTAGTACTATACAATTTTATTTAAATTACAAAAAGAAGCACACAATAAAAAAAAAGGTCAAATTTTCGGAATTGAAAATTCCTTCATCAGGAATAATAATAATAATGATAATGTCGTCATCATCATCATCATCATCATAATCATCAATCATCATTATCGTCAATTCATACACTCAATGAATATTACGCGTCCAACAGTGTAGAAACGTAGGACCAATTTAATGATAAAAAACGTCTAAATAATGAGAAATTTATATGATCAATACATTCATTACTGAGAGTGATCAGTGGTTGTTGAAGATTGGTCAGTTACTTGTCATCACTATACGGCCCAAAATGAAGCGAATGGCAATGTCGTACACTATCTCTATTGGTCATAATATCACTTTAACAGTAAACCAGTATAAGAGATAATTTGATACAGTTCACCTTCATTTACCACAGGCACCCTGGACAATTCCACGAGATGATGTGACTGTCGACGACCAGTGGCCATCTCACGGAGAAGTTCAGTTTGTGGACTACAGCACTAGATATAGGGAAGGGCTGGACCTGGTGTTGAAAGGCATTAACTGTACCATAAAAGGAGGGGAAAAGGTTAGAAAATAGTTACCGTTTGGGGTAAAGCTTGCGCCTGCGCTTTCTGAGAACAAGCTGTCTGTTATTTCCGTGTACTTTGCACTCCACACACAGTATCCACTGTCAGACAGTCGGACCACTCACTCGCATTAAACCAAATATTCCACTTAATGAGAAAAGATACAACGAAGCGCCTTATGGCAAGCCTCTGCCTACCCAATATCTTTGTCAAAGAAAAATACGATTGGTTTGACTCGGGAAGGGGAGCGAGGGTAGGTTACAGGGAGCTGAGAGTGAATAGCCCGAAGAATCAAAATTTACAGGTCATTTACTGATTAAAACTTGTTTAAGAACTCTAGTGTCATTAGCAGGTAGGTCATTGTAAGCACACATGCCTGATATTCTTTTGGGGACCTCTGATTCCCAGGATCTTTCCTGCATTGTAGGAGTAATAGTGTCCGTCGTCGCTATGTTACCCTGATAGGTCATTCTTTAGAATCCATGATATATAGATGGCCCTAAGCTATAGTTTTATCTGGCGTGATATCCAAATTATATTTCTACATGCTTACTTACACCCTTATAAAAAAATAGAGAAATGAGTGATATAGGAGTGATTTTTTTCCCTGCTTCTTAACTGACAAAATTAATGGTAATAACCTCAATTCAACCCAATTCGTTATTAGTCTGTTATGTTTGTTATACATTTCTGTCACATAGGTTGGTATAATAGGGAGAACTGGGGCAGGCAAGTCCTCCATGGTGTTGTCCCTGTTTCGTCTAATTGAAGCGGCTGATGGAAAGGTCGTCATAGACGGAGTGGACATTTCTCAGATGGGATTACATGCCCTTAGGAGGAAACTAACTATATTACCGCAGGTGTGTCTTTCTTGTTCCTGTTTTTTATTTCAAATAGTGTTAGACTGGGTGGTGTTTTTTTTTTCTATAAAACGTTTAATCCTTTCAGCCCCTTTCCCCACAATGTAAATCTGTTGTTTTTTTTCCTGTCATAGTCATTTCTCAGATTGGGTTGCACAGTAACGCACACATCCAGGAGGAAACTTTATTACCTACCTCGGGTCCATCTTTCGTGTTCCTATTTTTTTAACCGGGTGTTGTTTCCTATACAGCATTGAACTATTTGAACCCTTACCCTCACCATACGAATTCCTTTTCTCCTGGCAAAGCCATGCCGTATAGCCCGATGTTTTGGTTATGTATAAGCCTACACTTTAAAGCCATACTAATGATCGGTCTTTCAGGTTCAGAGGATAAAACTTTAGCCATGAATAATGTTGGTACAATGTGTTTTCCGCTGTGCTGATTGTCTAATCGCTGAACATTAACCAACATCTACCTCTTATTTTATTACATAATCCTGGAAACGCTATTTTCACTAAAGCCGGACATTTCACGAACAGCGAGAGAGGCTGTTCTTTATGAAGCTTTCCATGACAGCTTATAACCATTATCTGATGCTTCAGGACCCAGTCCTCTTTGCTGGCAGCTTGCGGATGAACCTCGATCCTTTTCAAGAGAAGTCCGACTCTGAACTGTGGACAGCTCTTGAACATTCTCATCTCAGGTCATTTGTGGACGGTCTCCCCTGCAAATTAGATCACGAAGTAGGAGAAGGAGGTGAAAATCTTAGGTATGATTCCCTTGATTTCGCCAAACCTTTCCCCCTCTCTTTGCTTTCGCACGGGGTCAAAACTTGTATCATTTCACATTAAAGCGTGTCATCAAACTTGAGTAGGTCTAGATCTTTCACGAGTTCAAGACAACATTACCACAACGATGGTTATGTTGTGTTATTATGTAGAATGTAGAAAACAATGCATTCACATAGCGACCCATTGAGCTCTCTGAATACGAAGGGAAACAAGAAATATTATCTCTGTCAACTCAGTTGCTTGAGAAGAAAATTTTAGCAGATCTAACTATAAGACTTGCTTCGAAAGTGACCTACACTAACCAATTCCCTCAGCTTGGGTAAAGGACCAGTGATTTGGCTCACAAAAGTAGTAACTACATGGTAACTCGACTTATTTTCTTCTCTCTAGCATGGGTCAGCGCCAGCTGGTGTGCCTGGCCAGGACATTGTTGAGGAAGACACAGATCTTGATACTGGACGAAGCTACAGCAGCTGTGGACATGGAGACTGATGACCTTATCCAGAAAACAATCAGGACAGAATTCAGTGGCTGCACCATACTCACCATTGCCCACAGACTCAGCACTATCATGGACTATGACAGGTAAATGTGATCTAAAAAAAAAATCTCTGCCTTAGTCTAATCAGCTGTACTGTTGTATATCTTTATCATGATAGTTTGCTATTGGAACAATACAGATGAGCATCTTCAAAAGAAGAAGTCTGTCTCTGTTAGCCGGGGTTTAATCGATCTTTTTGTTTATTTCCTCTCAACTCTTGAAGCCTGGTTTCAACTGTCTCATGACTCCTTAGGGCCTGTCATCCGTCGTGTAGTTCTCTGAAAGAGTGGACAAAGTGTTCCGCATCATGCCCCACCATCACCCCACCCCCTCCCCCTGCCTATTCCCCAATGAACTATAAGAATAGAACTCTACTCACCATTAATCGCCCTAGACAGATCGTAGAATGGACTCACACATTATTTCGTCATTTCTCTCTTCCAGGATCCTCGTCTTAGACAAAGGAACGGTGGCAGAATTTGATTCGCCCAAGAATCTCTTGTCTGATCCGAACTCCATATTTTTCTCAATGGCCTCAAATGCCGGCCTCACCAAAGACGAATCAAAACCTACGAAATCTAGTCACGATTCTACAGCATCTGGGCAGCACAGTGGTTCATCCTCTCCACCACCTGTCTAGATCAAGAACAGAATTTTCAGAGGGATAACGCTGACCCAGTCAGCGTCTTTGAAGGATTCCTATGTCTGAATCTCTCATGGCTAGAAGAACAGCCCACAAAATGTCTTTAATTTCACTCGCATTTTCGTGGGTGAAACTTGCAGGGTTTCATCAGCTTTGTGCTTGAGTAACCTCGGTTCTCTCTGAAGAAAGCTAGAATGGACCTTTGAGCATGGATGTTTGAGCACTGCAATGTGTAGGCCTATGTCAAGTTGTTGCCATAGTCAAGTCTCAAAATTCGTTCACATTTTCTCAAAATAAGGTTTAAGTCTAGATAAGAAAAGCTTAAGATGGATTTAGGCGAGGGCGCGATATAACATAATGCCAGAAAGGACAGGAAAATAAAACCGCCTTTGTTTGTAGATATGCAGTACATAGGTAGGTTATAACCTATAATTATACAACAAAATGTACAGAAAGAAGAACTTTGACGATTTAGCACTGAATTTGCCGTAGGCAACACACTTTAATTTCTAACATTTCTTCCCCAGCGGCGTCTTCAGCTGCTCTACACTCAACACTATATCATTGTTCTGAGATGCAGTGAGATCAGTCAAACCACCAGTGATAAAAGATGTTATATATTTCTCTCACTTCTGTTCTAAATGACGTTTTCATTATAATAAAAGATAAACCTCTCTGGATAATGGCTTGCGCACTAAACTGTCTAGGCCCAATGATTTTCTTTGTTTCTAATGTGCAGCCCTTGTGAAGCCCAAAATCATGGGACTAATTTCCATTAGCAAGCTTCATATAACAGTAGGCCTAAAGATTCCTGGCACCTATTGTTTTTTTCTACTTTCGGCCCTATAAACAAAATGTGTTTTTCTATAAATTCTGCTTTGATTTGGGAATATTTTTTCCCATGGAGGTCAAAGTACTTCTTTTCCCCGATCTTTTAATGGAAAGAAAAAGAGGGTCATCGCCCAAAATTTTTCACAAATCTCTTTCAAACTTAATAGTCACCTCGCCTTCTGAATTGGTCTCCACTTTTCATTAGTCTGATTTGACCGCATGCTAATACGTAGGCCTAACGCACTTTATTTTTACATCTATAAGGCCTAAATTGTATCTGGAACTTAAAATTGGATGCGTTATCTAGATCATAGATATTTTTTTTTACATAATTCTACACCCTGACTACGGTTGACTCATAAAGGAGGATTTTATATATTAGCGGATTAATTGGACTGAGTGAGTAGGCCGTCTGATTAGGTGTCTGAAACCTACATAATGGGTCCAGTTTAGAACCCATGGATGAGACAACCTTAGCATTAAACCTGCCACTATTATTTACCAGTTCTTTGACTGTGCTGCAATTTGTGCAGTTTATATAATTTTGAGTCAGAATTTTACGTTTGTGCTGTCTAAATCTATTAAAATATTTTGCATTGTGAAAACTGGAGTCCAAGTCTTGAAGTTTCTTTTAAATACGGAGAATGATGGTACTAGAGACTGAAAACTTAGAGACTACGTTGACGACAATGGCGATAAAATGATGTAGATGAAGATGACAGCAGTAATGGCAATGTTTGTAAATNAAGATTTGTAAGATGTGTATAAGAGACAGGGGCAATAGAGAGAATGTGTGTAGGTGTATGGGTGCACATGCGTAAGTGCAAGTGTGCATGTATATGTTCGTTTGCGTGTGCACACGAGTAGGTATGGGTCATCAGGTAAAGGGGAAGGGGTGTGTAGATTTCAAAAATTTATGAGTGTGACGGATACCAGAGGCTGTGGCAAAGTTTGTCAAATATTTATCTTGAAGCCAGCCAGATTGGGCGTATATCGCTCAAACGATGACTGATCAGGCTCGGTAGGAGACTTTTTCTTACACAGCAAGCAAAAGTAAATTCTCGACACAAGACTATTGATTTCATTAGGGAATGGTAATTCTAGATTAATCTGAGTATTTGTAAGATTAGATGACTTGTATAGTAAAACATTGCTCTTCAGTTACAGTTTTCTAAGATTTTATTTTCCATTGAATGGGGTGACGCCCCCCCCCCC
>JAWQUT010000021.1:63535-90948 GCA_033807755.1 Ellobium chinense | reverse complement strand
GATGAAGCAACAGCAGTAGGTATGGTCCAAACCTGACGAGGCTTTGCTGTATTGTTAGAAAAGCATTTCTCTGTTCAGGTCACATCATTCAGTGTTGCATTACAGGCACAATAAAAATAGGCTATGCTAACTAAGCTGCATGTCAGTCACTCGCAGACAAAAGTAACATGTTACAGATTGATGGGATCCCGTCAGTCCTGAGGCCCGTAAACTTTGTGTAAAGCGCATTATGATAACACAATTATTGTACACTGTTCACTGATAGATCTTCTATGATAATTAAACGATTTCAGAGTTATAACTCGCAAGGCAAACTGTTTCTATTTATTCTAACTTTGTAGTTTGTACTTATGACTAGATGCCTTGATGAAGATATGGGAAACAAATCACAATAATGACTGTATAAAGTGTTATCAAACAGTGTTTGGAGAGCATGTCAAGCATACCTAATTATCGTACTCCTTAAAAAGAACTGAATGAATTAGCACAGTCATTCTGCAGCATATAGTCTACAGAGACAACACATTATACATGAACTAGGTTGTGAGGCATAATGTGTTTGGCAATGGCCCAGTTTCAAGGTAAAGTGTTGCGTGGCCTCTCAAAATGAAGAAGATATTTTGCATTCTTATCAAGGGGTTGAAGGAGTGTTATTAAAGATTATATGGAAACATAATAATAAACGATAAAGGGCTGGAGAAGAGGGCGGCTTAACTAATGTGATAAATTATATCATTGCAGAGACTTAAAAGCATTTTGTAGGGTTGATATTTTTATCTCGCCAAAGAGATTAGTCATTTGTTGTATTCATGACCTGTACACAATGACATGTAGTTCATGAAAACACCACCGACAGTACACATGTTCCTGGAAGACCTAGGCCTATGTGTTAAACCTTGCAAGGATTCAATAGCTGCTTGCTGACTAGGTTCATTTATATTTGCCCTTATTACCACTGACAGCTAATGAACAGGCACAGAAAACCATACTCCATAGCCTATGTTGTGATGTGGTGAAGCATGGGTAACTTCTGTGGTGATATTGACAGTCCACTATGGGTAATGTTGTTATGTCTACATACAGTCATTGCAATACCTCTGTATCTTGGAAAGAGTTGTAATAAAAAGGAATTGTGATAATCCAGTGACTTCTGTATAATAATATCAGCATATCTGAAAAGTATTGTGTTTAATTGTGTTTCAGTTATGTTTAAATGGAGGTTTGATTAAGCAAGTTTAACAAGTTTATTTATCTCAAATCTAGACCACAACTGTAAAACATGGGCTAACAGAGGAGTAGATACATTACAGCTGTGCAAGTCTACTCAAATTTTTTTTTTAATTGATCCTCTCACTCTTTTATTCATGACTCTTCTTCACTCTTCTGTCACCATTCAGTTGAAAAGGATTAACACCTACAGTAGTAGGCAAACAGTTGCATTGTTCTATCTTCCCTGATGTACAGTGTAAATGTAGGCCTACTGCAAGTTCATATTTTTACTGACATGTAAAATTTGTCCTTTTCAGAACTCAGAACTAACCTGGTCTAACAACACATGGCCTCAGTTCACAGAATGTTTCCAGCTTACAGTCCTACAGTGGATACCATGTGCTTGGTTTTTGGTGTGCATGCCTTTCTATGCATACCACCTCCTGCTGTCAGAGAAAAACAAGCAGCCAGTCTCATGGCTGTTTTGTCTAAAAGAGGTGTGCACATTTCAAGTTTTACACTGATCTCCTTATGTGGAAACAGACTTTAAGCCAAATGATTACTGGCACCATCAGTTCTGAGGCAGTTTTCACTTGATGCCATAGGAATGAGAAACATTAACCTCTGAAGTATGATGATACTATTGCAAGACGTAAATGAAGAATAAGTTAGTGAATAGTGTTATTTCATCTTTTTTTGTATGAAATACTGATCTTCTTTCTTTTCCCCCTAGAGGTCCACCTTCATTCCCTCTCCTTTTCCCTCCGTCCTGCTTTCCTACCCATTTTAAAACTGCTCCATCAACATTGCTCAAGATGTCAGTATAAGCTATCTTCTCCCATAATCCATTTTACTATGCTTTTTTTGCAGGTGTGCAGTGTAATTCTGCTTGTGGCATATGTGTTGGACTTTGATGATGCCTTGGGTCATTCAAGTTTTGCCAGTGGCTTTCGTGTCACACTTCTGGGACCAGTGATATGGATGATAACCATTGTACATAAGTTGTTGTTTCTTTAAGAATTTCAGTGTGGTCATAAAAAGAGAAGAAAAATTTTCATGTGAACAGTGTAACTCATGCTGAAGGTAGGAGGAAAATAATGGAACTGCTTGCTATTGATAATGGACAGAATTGCCACTCAGATGAGAATAATGGAATTGGGATGGTTACTTTGCCATTGTATAAACTAGGTGAAAAGAATAGGATGATTTTATCCGAAGACAGGAAAATGAACTGTTGAAACAAGACAGCAGATCTGTGGAATTAAAAATTGCTATTAACATGTATGTGAAATGGTGTGAGTAGTGACCATTTTTGAAAATGGAAATATTACATGTCCCCTGATGCAACAAATTCTGTTACATTTGCTAGGAACAGGAGCCAGATTTGTCAGCTTGCAAGTTTAGTGCACTTCCATCTCATTGTAGGTGCTAATTGTGAGCAGTCGGGAAGTGTGTTAGGATCACGGGTGAACACTAGGCTCACACGTGAAAGTTAGGGACCGATTCATGCAGTAGGCATTTAAGAATTAAATAGCTGTGGTGTAGTGGTAGCACGTTCAGACTTGCAAGCTGAGAGACCCTTTCTGAGACAGAAATTTCTAGTGTAGTTTTTTTTGGTCCATCTTCTCAAAATTGATCATTCACAGTAATTTGGTAAAATCCCTGGTGACACACTTCCCTAAAGTAACATGTAACATCTGAAAAATTATCAGACTGAGCTCACATTCCTCCCCCTTATAAAGAAGGAATACTATACACCTTGCCACACACTGAATATGGGATTTGTGGTCTACAGACTTGTGATCAGAATGTGATTAATCATTACAAACTACTTGTCAATTTTCTCCCTGACTTCCATGAGAAAATCTATTCCTTATACTCATGAACCCAACACACTTTTCAGCCAATTGCATTTTCAGAATTATGCCACAAAATCCAAGATCGTTACATATGTTATCCATGTAGGTTCTTCATGGAGGCCTGGTTGTGCTGGAGCGATCACATAATGTCATCAGATCACCAGTTCTGTTTCTATTCTGGACTCTGGCAGCAATTACAACTCTCATTCCATTTTATTCAGCATTCAAGTTACAGGTAACAGTTTTTGAGTTGCAATAGCAGACAAAACAATGAGTGGTGATGGGTTTACAAAGTGAGTTGAAGCTTTAAAGATCAATGTCAATGTGCAGGTCTTTAAGGAGTTGACCTTTGATATTTTACTGTAACCGTGCCAAACGTTTCAGTTAAAAAAATGTCTGTCTCCAAAATATGTTGCAGAGTTGACAGTTGTGTCCAGTCTGATTAGACCCTAGTTGCACCAAATTTTATTGGGAGACTAAAATTTTCTATGACAGATTTCTGGAATCAGCTTTGTTGGACTTCTGCACATACTGAATTATGCTAATCAAAAGATTTATAGTGAAAGGTCATTGTCATAAACACTGTATAATAATTGCCAGTTGAGAGAAAAAGAATCATACTTCATGGATGGTAAAATGTTTAGTTGTGGAGATGCAAAACACTGACATTAAGTTAAGGGAAGAGAAAATTCTCAGAATGATAGTCTGTTTACTCCATATCAGGATGAATATAACAGTACATGAGCATTACTTTGCTCTTAAATACTAAAAAAGTAGTCTGTTTCTTTCAAGACAAATAAGACCATTACCCTGAAGTGAAGAGCATTTTTCCAAAACTCAGTAAATGCACTTTCATTGAAAATTGCGTTGGTGGTGTATTCAAACATGCATTTCTGTGTCAATTCATTCCAAACCTAATTGAGCTCTAAATTTGCATTCCGTCAAATTTTATGTCATTTAACAGTAAATGAAAATATATGTGTGAAGAGTAATTACTTCAATGTTATTTCCCTTTATTTAAAAAAATATTCACATGCCGAGTTTCGGAAAAACGTTCTTCAATTATTAAGGCTTATTCCTTCCTTTCTTTACAGATATATGAATCTGACTTGCTGAGATTCATCATAGTATGTGTAAAGTACAGTGTTGCATCCATCTGTGTGCTTCTGAATGGCTTTGCAGAATATCATGGAGACAGATCCAAGGTGAATGGCAGCATAGCTTGTATTTCCTTTGTTAAATGCATATTCGTGTGAATTGGGCCTAACTTGTACTCTTGTGTGGGCCAAGGCTAAGTCAGAACTTTGTAGGGTAGGACTATATCCTCTATGATAAATTAGGGCTGCATCAGTGTATGTGTGCTAAAGTCAGATTTGCATGTTTGCTTAAATGATATAACATATATGTAAATGATAAAACATTGATTGTCTTGTCACATTTGTGTTGAGAAGGGCTAAATCACCTAAATCACTAATTATTCATTGGCAGCTTCACTATGATGAATTTGGGACTTGCCCAAAGCAAATAAATTGAGTTCCAGCGGAGGCTCGGGTGAAGCTCTAACTTTCTTCAAGGAGCTCTGGGGCTGGATTCATATGCCAAATTTATTAAACCTTATTAAGCTTAACCTTATATTTCACGTAACTGCATTTTAATATTCAGAGCATTTAATCAGTCAAATTAAATTGTTGGTGCACATTCATATGTAACTTTATTACATGTAACCATTACAGGATCACAACCCAGAGGTGTCTGCTCCAGTCATATCATGGATTCTTTATAGCTGGGTGCAAAGGTAAACAAAAAAGCAGGAAGAAAACAACTGTCAAGGATGAGCAAATCAGAATGTTGGATTTCTTGGCATCCTATTGTTCCAAAACTTCCTTTCAGAGAAAGAAAAATCATTAATAAAAATCAAGAACTTGTTACACGAAAGCACAAGTTAACCTCAGTTTAAAGATTTTCTTTGTTTGTCAAAATGTCTATCTAACTCTTATATTATGGGGATTGTTTCTCATTGTCTCTCGGAGGAACATTTTGCACAGATTAATTAATTGTGGAATTTTATCATATCATTATAATTTATGGCTACAACAATGTGAGTGTAGAATTCTTGTAAGAAAAATACTTTGTCTTTTCTTGTAATGTTTCATAATACCTTTTGGAAAATGCATCTAGGAATTCATTCATTCCTGCTCATTATGTGCCATGCTGCATGACTTAGGTGATTGTTCTCCTCCATGCCTTGTGGTCCCCCCTAGCTGTATCTCTCATTGTTCTTGTCATTCCCAAGTGCTTTGCCAGTCCATTGTGTTTCTTCTCCATTTGTTTCCCATCCACCCATCTTTCCCTTGTTTGTTGTAAGTAAACAAGATATTCCAGGTAATGCATGGTAAGAATGGACGTGCTTGCATTTTGCATTCGTTTGTGGAGTTACAGTAGGCATTTTCTGTTTAAAACATTGCAAGCATAGCTATTATGTCATGGATATGAACTTATAAATATTGGAAGTGCCATATCTTCAATATTGACTAAATAATTAATAGCTTAGATATTGTTAATGTGTTTCATCTGTTTTCTTCAACAGGATTCTGCTGAAAGGGTTTAGGGCACCCCTAAAAGATGAAGATTTGTATGATCTACATCCAAGAGAGAGATCTGAGAGGGTCATGAAACAGTTCCTCAAGGCCTGGGTTAAACAAAAATATAGAAAAGAAAGGTATAACTTCTTGCATTATCTTATTCTCACAGCAGAACCATAGTATATTGGTTCTTGTATAATTTTGTGAACAAATAAATAAGAAAATCTCTTATTTGGAGAGCGAGGCAACAGAAGATCTTAAGAGAAAGATACCCTCGTCTAACAAGTGTCCGACCCTTTGACTTTCTGACACTCTAAAGGGGCTGGGCCACACATGAGTCATGTCTCCCAAGTGTCCTACTTTTGATTTTTTTTTTCCGCCTTGGGAGGGATTTAAATCCGCAACCTCCAGTTCCTTAATTCCTTGCTTCATATCGTCTCTGCCACCATGAAGTCATAGTGGAAGTTGCATTTTAGGTAAATTAAAACTTCCTGTGCAACATTCCACTGTTCACTATGCTTGGTCCATATTCATGCTGAGCTGTTTTCCACAGTCTCTACCAGATCCTTCAGAGTACGTGAACACACCAGTCCTTGTATTCCGAGCAACTTGAGTAAGTTGTAGCCCGAGGTGCTCACCATACCCCTAGCCCCTATTTCCACAGCCATTACTCTATTCCACAACCATTACTCTTGTGAACATACAGATATTGAATCATTGAATTTCTTCAGATCTTGTTATGATTTTAATGTTTAAAATGAGCACTATATAGTGCTTACTCTCCACAGGGGATCTTGAGTACTTTATAAAGCTGGTACACAGACATTTGATTCACATTTTCCACATCTACACATCTTTCAATATAATCAAGGTCACAAATGATTAAAGGCTTGTGAAAACATTTAGAGGAAAAAAATGGAAATCAGTTTAACTCATTCCATGCCAGTATGTTTTCCACATTATTGCCAGGCTACTATTTTCTAAAAGTACTATTTCTTACTATAAAGAAAAATCGCATTCAACAAATCAAAACTAACACCGATTTCATGAACGGAAGTTTAGGAAGAGTTGTCGTTACTTATGAGTACTAAAAAGTTTCAAACCAGACCTGTAGTAGCAAAACAAAAGAAGGTTTTGATATCGACGATACATCGTCAATTGGCGCAGCCACAGCAACGTATATCGACGATATATCGTCAATTGGCACGGAATGAGTTAATGAAAATCAAATGCAAACATCAAGCTATAACATTCTGAAACTTTGTGTCTTTGCTACTTCCTCAGACTAGGTGTTTGACTTAAGGATATTAGATTGAGCCAAAGTTCTAAGACTATACTGCTCTGTAAAGTCACCAGGTTGTTTATTGCTCAACCAGTATTTTATTCAGTGTCATTAATTGTATCACAAATTACAGTAAATCAATCAGGGCTGATGATGATGATGAACAACAGAAGATGATACCACTTCTGCCCATAGCGTCACCTTCAGCCTCTCCAGATTTCCTTGCAGTTGGAGGAAATGATGACCGTGAAAGGAACTGTGAAACCTTAGGGAGTCCCACCCATGCAGTCTTGTTCAGTGATGATGGAGGCCATGCTGAAGAAAAACACGGCACAACAGAGGTATCCTTTGCCAAGACCCTCCACAGGTGTTTTTGGCTGGATGCCATTTATTCTCAGTGGGGTATGATGACATACCTCATCATGGTGCTCGTCAGTCCAATTATTATAGGGTAGGTGGCAGTGATCTGGTCAGACAACTGCTGGCTTCATCTTGTAGTTATTTCTTAACAGTCTTTCATTTTGTCGGAATATTTTAGCTTAATATATTTGTCAAGCATGAGATAACCATGTCAACCATGATAAAACTTATTTTCCGTGAAATGTAAAAGATGTATTGTTCAGAGTCTGTGCACCTTTCAACAAGAACTGTGCAGAAAGTGGGTTTGGTTGACATCTAATGAAATTTTATAAAATTCTGAACAGAGTTATATGAAGTACAGCACCTGCAACTTGGGATAATAAGATTGCCATTAAAAATTATGAATATTGGATTGAATTTAATGTAAGAGGCAAACTGCAAATAAGTGGTTGTCTGTAATTAAAACAATATCAAAGCCTACAGCAATTGAAAAATGCTTGTAAACTCCATTTAATCTTCACCTCTATTTTTCATCTAACCAACTTCATAGCACTATATTTATCATGACATTTACTGCATCTTTGAAAGGATTGAGGAAATGAAATAAAATTTCGTAGAGTTTTGTAAATTATCTAATGTTACAAATATATTTATCCTTGGCAGAAATGTGATACAGCCTACCTCACTGAATACACCTGCAAATTCTTCCCTAACTTTCATGTGTGAATGAAGTATTCACCTCTGACAGACCCCCTAACTGCTTATACTTTTCTTACGAGATAATTTGGACTTTCACTCTTCTCTACCAGTTGGCTGATAAACTTCATTAAAGATCCAGCAGAGCAGACCTGGCACGGCTACATGTACGCTCTTGCCCTCATCACTATCAGGATCCTTTATATTGTCTTTAGCGTCAAGGCTAAGTTCCTCACCATTTGCTTAGCCATGCGTGTGAGAAGTGCAACAATTGGAGTGGTTTTCAGGAAAGTAAGTTGAACTTGTCCACTTTTGTTCACACCAGTATGCAATGTTGCATAGCACATATGTGGGCCAATATAGAGCATTGCTTGCTTAATAATTCACTGAACCTCCATGATTTAACACTGAAACAAGTATCAAAGTTTGAGAGAAGTAAGAAGCCTAGTTCCTTTATTTAAGAAATTTATGTTGATTGACCTGACTTATCCGGCTATTAGGCATATTGACTCTGACTCACATCAGCCTAGAGAATAGGTAGAGAGTGCAGATTGGGTGGGATGACTTCTCCACATGCCTGAGAACTCCCATTGGTGATGTTCCCAAATGGACAAAACAAAATGCAAGTTTTGGTAAGCCAAAAATGGAGCCAGCTCTTTTCATTTCAGTTTGTTCAATCTAATCCAACCGATACCACAAAAAGGTTGTTGCCCTTACAGAGGCTATCAGTTTTGAAATTTATAAGTGTACAAGCTCCCTCTTTCATCTTTTATTCAGGGTTGCTACTCCAGAAATTCCTAGGCAGCATTTCACTGAGTAGCCTGGCTTGTCCATACATACAACTCGAAAATTAAATCACCATCAATAATCATATATCCACAAACTATAATAAAATATGCCTTCTAAATAACTTTCAGCGCTGGGTATATTTGCACAAAACTGTGACTTATCTGAAAGTTATCATTTGAGCTGGTGAAATGCTTCAAATACACTAAGGCAGTATTATGCGTTTTGCTGATGTCATTTGAAGTTGTTTTCTATAACTTTCTATATGTCGGGGTGCAGTAAGTTAGGGAGAGAATGAGAAAACGAGAGTATGGATACTCTAGGCTGACGACAATACAATACTCTCACACACAAAGTACGTAAGACGATACATGGTAGTAGGCTTAAATGACAACCATTTATTTTCCTTTACATTACTAAAAAACCAACAGCAACCCCCACAAAAAAGCAAAACTCAACTGGATGCACTGGTACCGATCGAAGGCCTGAATAAGGCTGAAATTTCTCACACAAACACTTGGTAGTTTGCTAACTTGCACACTGCTTCTAAAACAGACTATTCATCAAACTGCTCTCAGGGTACGAATGAGCATGTCTATCCACTCTGGCACCCCTGAAACTCTCCACCTCTCAGCAGACCTCTTCTGCAACATCAATAAAATCTAAACCCTATCTCATTCTTACAACACACAACCACAGCAAAACAGCATATTTCCAAATGTAACTTCATGCATACTAAACAATACATTCAACAATTTCATAATAATATGAAATTACAAGTGCACAGCTAAAAGTTATTAAATTGCTGTGAGGTTAGCATCCCTGTGGTATAGTGGTAGCACACTCAGACTCGCAAGCTGAGAAACCCTGGTTCGATTCCCGGCAGGGGAATGAAATTTTCTAGTCTTAGTTGTTTTTTTTCGGCCTATCTTCTCAAAATTGATAATTCACAGTAATTAATAAAATAATATGTAACATCTGAAAAATAAAATTATCAGACTGAGCTCGTACTCCTCCCTCATAATAATAATAGAGAATACTATATATTTTACCACCCAGTTACATATATAATTCTATATTAGGATTTGCCCTTATTCCAACAGGCTCTCACCATGAGTGTTGAGGCTCGTAAAGAGTCCACAACAGGGGAGATTATCAATCTCATGTCAGTGGACTCAGGTCATCTGGAGATGATGGTCTCTCTATCTTTCTGGCTGTGGATCAGTATTGCCTTCTTCATCATTGGTGTCTTCCTTCTGTACAAATTTGTGGGGCTGGCTCTTCTGTCTGGTAAGACAAGAGGTTTCTGTCAATTCACAGAGAGTTGATTATGTCTATATAAGTGATGGGGAGTTCACATTAAGCTTGTTAAAATGCCTTAAATTTGCAACTTCTGTAGACTCATCAGGACTACTTCTTTATCTGACAAGACAGGGGTTCCACATTTTCCTTGGAAAAATTTTTTTTTGGATGAATTGATCTTCCGAATCAGCCTGTTAGGACAAATAATTCCATTTCTGCTATGGCCTCAGAGTAAGACTTGACAACATGAATGACCGAGTAATTCTTATTGTTAATGGTTAATGTATTATAGCTGCAAAACAGAGCTGCAAAGAGCTGGCCAAGTCAAAGCGTCAGTTGGCCTTGTCTAGCTACATTGAAAGCTTTTTTAAGTTTTTTCTAGAAAATCAACTGAGTTCCCTTCTAAACATTGTTAATCTGAAAAGAACTTTTGATTTTTATCTAAGGAGTAACTTTAGAAACAGTGTCTTATCAGGTATTGTCTTGACTTGCAAATCTTTCAACAAATTCAGATTATTATGTCAGTGTCATTTCTCAAAGCTGGTTGATACTTAATTTCTTCCTTCAGGTTTATGCCTCATTGTAATCATGTTTCTGGGAAACTTTTGGGTGATGAAGAAGATGAAGGAATACCAGAGTCAGATCATGGTGGCTAAGGATGAAAGGATCAAAGCCATTAATGAAGTTCTGAATGGAATAAAGGTGAATAATGGTGCATGAACATTCTTTGAGTCAGAGGAAGAGATTCTCTTTCTAACATGCAGCACAGTTAATTCTGCTTGATTGCAATTCCATGGGAGTAGGAAAAACGATTGACTGAGTGAAGAGCACCATAAAGGAATGTATTGCAAAATGTTGTGAATGAGCAAATAATATGAGTAAACAGACTGCAATTGAGTTAGTTACTTGTAAATAAAAATAAAAGAAAAACTACTGCATGGGAGTGAAGGATGCTTTTGGCAAGACCTCCTTCATTTCGCTCTACCATATACTTTTCATCCCGCCAGATCTCATCACAGTGTAATGACCTTTACTTTATCTTTGTACTGTCTAAATTGATCTACCATAAAGCCTTATTACAATGCTTCATCGCTAAAATAATCAGATCTTAGTTGTGTTACCCATTTCAAATCATAGGCAAAATACAGTCAGCTAAGAAACTTTACCAAATGAATAATACTTGTCTCCCAGTATGGCAAGAAAGATGAATGAAAGATTCTCTTTTCTCATCTCATCTTACAAATATTACAGATTATCAAACTGTCAGGGTGGGAACCACTGTTTATCAAGAGAATTCAAGATATTAGAGAGAGAGAACTGAATCTTCTTCTCAAACACTCCCTACTAGACAGTATAGAGTCCTTTGCATGGCGTTTGTCTGTTTTCTGGGTAAGTATACTTATAGGGGTTGATAACGCATGTATATTAGTATCAACTGTAACTCTGAAAAAGGATGTGCAATAGATCTTAAAGCAATCCCTTTTAGATGTTGAGAGATGAAGAGGCTGTGCCTAGGTCAGTGAAAATTCAAAAATGATCCCAAGAAGAAGCTACACTAAACTTTAATTAATTGTAAGTAGATGATTGTGAATAAAATGTTGATCTGTTGTCAATGCAGTGTTCAGGCATGATAGACATATCTTAGAGTGAGATTTGCTCTTTTCTCACTTAGTCAACTTTGTAATTAGGTTTGGGATTAATAGTAAAGTTCTGGATTAAATAAGAAAATGTTAAACATTGAAGACAGGCACAGCCTATCCGTAAGTCTGTTACCCAGAGGTAAGTCTGTTACCCAGAGATAATCATCCATATTCCACTTTTTACAACAGTTGTCTGAGAAGACATGGGTGTAAACTGAAGTGCAGAAAATGCTAAATATTGTACTTTTTTCAGCATTTGCATACACTTTCCACAAAGTTGTTAATATAATGTGCTATTGATTACTTCAGATATGGTGAGAATTTAATTATTGCCATGACCTTCAAACTGCATTTGCACTAGAAATGACTGCAATTTGTTGAAGTAGTGACTATGATTTATAATATGATAAAAGACTGGGTGAATTATAAAAAGAAGTCACACTTCATGAACAAATGACAGGGTTTGAAGATAGTGAGTTCAGACTTTCATCTTTACAGCATATACCATATCAGTATATATGGAATCCAACCAGTTTACTACAATGATTTGTTACCATGGACCCTGATGGAGTCATTTTTCTATCCAAATGTCCTCTCGGCAGATGCTGTATCTGATGATTGTCACCTTTGTACAGATGGATGATGACCATTATTTGGATGCCAACACGTCCTTCTTGACAATGTATTGTATTGACATTCTCAGGGTTGCCATCTTGTTCTTTCCTATTGTTGTAAAGAATTGGATTAAGGTAAGATTTCTGAAAAGTCTTGATGTCATTTCTGAAGAAGTGATGTTGCAAAAAAAGTTCCAGCAATAAAATGGAAAAGGAAACATGAATTAGAATGCTATTGTTTAAACTGCATTTGTTTTAGCCTCATTTATTAGGCCTAAAAACTAAGATTCTGCAATGAATTAATATGGAGTATATAGACTGGAATAAGTAATGACATTTGATTTTAACTTGTAAATTAGACAATGGAGAAATGAGAAATGCATATTTTTGTTTTATTATGCAACACATAGGTCTACATTGATCTCTACAGCAAGATTTTCTCAATAGTTGTTCTTCATGTTACCGGTTGAAAAGGCAATCTAGTATTCATTCTTTATTACTAAGGGGGAGGAATGTGAGTTCAGTCTGATAATTTTTCAGATGTTACATATTATTTTAGGAAAGTGTGTCACCAGGGATTTTGCCAAATTATTGTGAAGGATCATTTTTGAGAGAAAATGCCGAAAAAACCTAACACTATATAATTTCCTGTCCCTGTCGGGAATCAAAGCAGGGTCTCTCAGCTTGCAAGTCTGAACGTGTTACCATTACACTACAGGGATACTAGCTTCACAGCAATGTAATTTTTAAATACCTACTGCCTGAATCGATCTCTACTTCACATGCAAGTCTAGTGTTCACCCGTGACCCTAACACACTTTCCGACTGCTCACATTCAGACACACTGATTTTTATTTGAATCATCTGCAATTCTTATTGTAACATGTTTGAGTATCCTAATGGTTAACAAAATTTAAGCAGATTGGAAGTGTGTCAAGGTCATAGATATTAAAATTTAAGTATAAAGATTAAAATTGCTATGAGTTTAGCATCTCTATGATGTAGTTGTAGCATGTCCAGTATTGCAAGTTGAGAAAACCTAAGTTCGATTCATCAAAGGGACACGAAATTTTCTAGTGGTAAGTATTTGGGCCTTTCCTCTCAAAACTGAACTAAAACTTGATCTTCACAATACTTGGTAAAATCCCTCCTGACACACTTTTCAGTTAATAGCAGACTGGGCTCACATTACTCCCACATAATGAAATAGAATATGCCTTATCATCTGGTATCAACATGACAGGATTTGTAGATCTCCTCACATTGTAAAAATTATGAAAATGGTCTTATTTCCAATAAAATTTCCTAAAAATAATCCCCTTGTGCATGATCAGAATGTTTCCATGGTGAAGCTGTCAGAAATTTTGATTTGTCAGTGAGAGGAAAATATGAACACTTTTGACACTACTACTTACAGTCTTTTTGTTTTGTTGAGAAAGTTGACAGAAGGTACTCATCCATAATATTATAGCTTAAATTTGTTGAAAATCTCTTGGAAACGCCATCTCTTAAAAAGTAAAAATTCAAAATGTTATGTGCACCCTGACTGGAGTGCTGTCCCTTTTGAAGGGATGAATTACAGTGTTTATTTCATATTTCACTGTGTTGAATGATTTCACCATTTCAGGCAGCCAATTCAATGACCAGACTGAATAGGTTCCTGAACTTGAAAGACCTGAATCCTTTTAGCGTGGCCAGGGATACTTTTGATGGTCAGTACCAAACGAACAATACAGTGTGCATTGAGGGTCCCAAGTTTCTCTGTCCCCCTTGTCTAATCATTGTCAGTAGATGCAAATGCAAGCTGAAGTGTATTATTATTATTATAGTGGCATAAATAAATCCTTTATGTAAGGAGTGGCCGGCTGGTGGTATAAGGTAACATGATAGGTAACCAGTAAGGTGGTAGGTAAGTCGATTGTTGGATAAGTATAGTGGCTAACTCATGGCCCTGTCATCCTGTCGACGTTGCCATATGTGAGCCATGAGTGGCTAAGAGTAACTTTCCCTAGATTCCAACACAGGTGATAGGTCGCCAGGGCCCGACAAGAACCCATACTCTCTGACACCAAATTTTGTCTGAGGGCCCTGGTGAGCATCTTAATGGGCGATGACATTACTGGCCACGTGGGTAAGCGTGAGCATAGATCTTTAAGGAGACAAGTTACAAGGACAACAACGATGATGATGAAACGTGATTTATTAAACATCCATAGGTATTGATGATACATGTAATATTGGTATCCAATGCCAGGAAACAATGATTGCAAACTTGAAACTAATGAAACTGCATTATGGTGGGGGTCTGATCAAGGCTCTGACCGGGGAGGTGATTTTAAGAGAAACAACAATTAAATGATCCTACATCTCTGAGGATTGGCGTGTGTCTCCCTAAAAAGAAACAAATACTGTAATTAATTTAACCGATCCTACATCTCTGAGACTTGGTGCGCGTCTCTCTCCAGTCCAAAAGCTGGCCAAGCTCAAAGACCAAAGACAGGCACCCAACCAATCATTCATAGCTTGTTATGGTACACTCATCAATCAGATCCCTGTTTACCCCAAACAATGCATAATAATACATTTCAATTTTACTGACCAGTCAGTAAGTCAGCGCGGAAACGCACATCTGGCCCTATTATTACATCAACAACCACACCAGATGGCCACAGAACGAAAGGACGCCAGACTTTCTGGCACCGATGAGCCACGAGGCTGGGCATGAGTGACGAAGCTTGCAAGTTACGTCAACGGTCAGCACAAAGCATAGAAAACACATGCATACACCTTCAACGAGCTAACTTCGCCTGCTCAAACTGACCCCTACTTAATATGGAAGGTAGTTAAAAAGGGTAGGGGGGGGGGTGTAGAAGAAGGTTACATTACTTTACATCACCAGTGCAGGAACCTGCAAGCCCTCCTCACAATTACATTCATTTTTTCACAACAGTGTGTGAATATATGATGATAGAGTTTAAAAGATTGGCGGCAGCATCACAGAGCTGAAAAACAAATTTATTTGAATATTTTGGTATGTTTCATCATGTTACAGTAGGTATATTAAATTTTTTATTCAGTGTGAAGTTCACTATTAACATGAATAAAATTTATAATTGCATGTGAAAATATGAGATAGATTATGAAAAGACTTCATCTTTCTATTTGTCCAAACTAAAGCATAGATTTACTATTCTGGCCATATCAGTTCAGGCTGAAATGATTGTATGAGGATGGAAATAACAGAATTTCCATTTTCTTAGATTAATTTAATCACATATTGTTTATTACTGGAAGGAAATCAGAATTACACTGTGAAAGATGTACACCATTTACAAGTTTATTATGAAGAGAAGTATGATAAGAATCAAAGTGACATGTATTTTCCTGAATCTTCTAGGTATGGCTGTAAGAATGGTCAATGCAAGCTTCACATGGGAGAGCTGTGTTGAATCCCCCACTCTAAAAAGGTATGTAGGGTTCTGCAACATTCTAGTTACTTTGGAAGGACTGAAGTGCTTATATACGTTCCATTTTGTGTATTGATGAAAGTACACTCTGGTAAAACATTTGTTTCTTTCAAGGTTAGGAGTTTCAAGGTTACTTTATGAATAATTTCTTTTGGACATATCCTAAGGACCATGCTTAACAATAATGATTAAAACTCATTGTATTTTTAAAACGATATAACCCCAGCTGAACATCACATTCTTGAGGGAATAATTTTGGAAGTATTTATTTGTAGCTCCTACTTTCACCCCATGTTTAGCTAGGAATGTCCACCCGGAAATCCTTGAGAAATGTGTTTTATATTTTTTCATATTAGCCTGCCTACGCACATAATTTGTTGAACTTGGCCACTCATGTGGTGTCAACTAACTACAATGTTTAAGAAGTTTTGTTCTCTGTACCACCAGTTTTTGACAGTTTACAGCATCAGGAGTATTCTTTATCAACAGTATCAACCTGTCTGTGAGTCCAGGTCAGTTGGTGGCAGTGGTGGGACCAGTGGGTGCTGGTAAATCATCCCTCCTATCTGCCATGCTGGGAGAGATGCACAAACTTAATGGATTTGTCAGTCTGGATGTAAGTTTTACACTGATATTACAATAAAATATCATCAGCCTTACTGTGTTTGTGAATGGAAACTGGACTATAATCTTACGGAGAGGCGTGTGACAAAATACATTCTCAAGGAAACAGAAAAACATACACCCAATGGTATTCAGAACTGGTATTCTTATTAAAAAGTGTCACAAATCAGCTTGGAAAAGAAAACATGAAACTATACTTAAGATCAATAATCAAAATACATCACAGATATTGTACACACACAGCTACAAGGCATTGTAAATTTAGTATTCATGAATGACATAACCATTATATTCTTGTCCTTTACATACAAAAGACTTTCCAAGGAGCTATAAAAGATATTGAAGGGTGCATGTATTGTATATGTCTTGAAATTGTATTTGTTTACAATTAATGTGAATGTCTTGCTTTGATGGAAGAGAATACTTCATTAAATTATACATCATTAATCACACAGCTAAAGTCATTACCTCCGCAAGAATGTATTTTTATTTTAACTTGTTTCTTAATTGAATCAGTTACAAAAGAAAATTACCAATTTTGATTAAACTTGCTCAGAAAATTGGCCCTACAGGTATATAGACTATTAAAGTTTGGCTTGTGACTGGACAGATCCAGCCTTTGTTTTAAGCTTTTTCTAAAGGTTGAGTTACAGACTTTCATGACCCTAGTCTATGATCCCACAAATATTTTCACTACCCTATCCCTTGGTCCCAGTGCATTTTCAGAATGTACTCAGTAACATCATATTGTTGCAGATGCTGAGGAATGTTCATCTTTGGCAGAGAAGTGTATACACTGTTGAGTGCCTCGGTAGGCTCTGACATAATTTTAAATTTTAAATGGAAGTCAAGTTGTTGGTCAATACTGGCCTATACTTCAGTACAATGAGACTTGTCATCAGTGTTATTTAAAACATTTATTATTACAAAACTGGCAGTGAATTATATATTGCATGTGCTCTGTTGTGCTGCTATATAAAATGCTTCATGGACTCTTCTGTTTCTGCAGTCTTCAGTGGCATACGTCCCCCAGAAAGCCTGGATTCAGAATGGGTCCATAAGAGACAACATTCTTTTTGGTCAGGAATTTGACCCCATGTTTTACCACCAAGTGATTAGAGGGTGTGCTCTCCAGGAAGATCTTGATATGATGCCAGCTGGAGATGACACAGAAATTGGAGAAAAGGTTGGTCATTTGAAATTGGGATATGAAACAATTATTGTGCAAGTTACATGTCAGTATCTTCGATATTGTTTTGAATAGTTTGAGTGTGGTTAAAATGAGCAAATGATGACTTTCTTATAGAGACTGGTATGGCAAGGTAATGTGATCAGTGAAGTGAAGTTAAGACATTGTTAACAGCGACCCTTGCATTGTAATGGATCTAGAAGAGTCAGCTCACAAAAGCGGACTGAAGTTGTGAATGAGTTACTGAACTGAAATTTTAAGTCAAAGTTTATCCTAGTCTTTGTTTTCATTCTTGTGTTTTAGTGAAAAAAATCACTCTTTTATAGTGTTTATTGTCTGCTTGTACTTTGTTTTTGTCTTTGCAATTTAACTTCACAACATTTATGTCAATTGTGGAATCACATATTCTTAGAGACAGATTCAGGATGTAATTCCGCAATCTACCTTAATATTCCAGTCACAGATATGAGTTTAGGCCCTTTTTTTCAGGGCATCAACCTGTCAGGTGGTCAGAAACAACGAGTGTCCCTGGCTAGGGCTGTCTATAGTCAAGCTGATATTTATCTGATGGATGACTCTTTGAGTGCTGTGGACAGTCATGTAGGGAGACACATCTTTAAACACATACTAAGTGCAACAGGTTTACTCAGAGGGAAGGTAGGTTATGGAAAATCATGGATTAATCTCAGATAAACTTGATTATAGTTACTTCTCAATAACTCATGGTATGCTCCAAACTAATTTGTATTAGCCCTGTTTTACAATATTCAACAGACTGATCCAGCTTTTGGTTTGGGGCTTTCGAGTTGTTTTGGAGTGGTCCTACTTTTAGCTAGGCAGTAAGACAGTTTGGGTGAATTATCTAAATAAGTAGCAAGCGAGTAATCTTCAAAGCTGGGATTTGGAGTGAGATTAGGACTAGACAAACCTGGGAATAACAGGGCTGTTGCTGTTTGTTAACAATAGTCACTGCTTAGGGTGACAGTATGTAGCGATTTAAAGATTGAATCTCAAGTTGTAATCTTTCATACATAATGTTCAAGTGAATCAGTTTACTTTCATTTTCTTTCCAAGACCAGGATTCTGGTGACCCATGGCATGCAGTGGCTGCCTTATGTGGATTACATTTTCATGATGAAAGAGGGGACAGTCACAGAGGCTGGTACATTTGAACAGTTAAGCAGTCACAGTGGAGTGTTCGCCCAATTTCTGTCACAGTTTGGGGAAACCTGTGAAATGAAGGATGCGGCTTTGTTGGAAGAAAGTGATGGTGATGACTTTAATCAAAGTAAGTAAAGACTCAACATGCACTAACACACTGAAATTGTATAGGGGTAAGAACAATAAAGCATCTGATTTTGTAAGCCAGATCTTTATGGGAAGAAAAAAGAGCTCTTGATCAAATATATCACAAAATAGGTTGCCTTCTTTTTTGCATACATCCTGTGTGGGAGACCAAACTTTGAGGATGTGTTTGAAACACTGTACGGACACAGTGAAAATAATTGTTAATATACCATTCTTACTGACACATATATCTCATTTGATACTGTACGGTCAATTTCGCTTTATTGCAATTAGCTTGCGTACAGCTTTTGCATCGTCACAATAGATTCTGTATAACAGAATACTACATTTTCTATGAGAAAGTCACTTGGTTGTCACAACTTCCCCTAATAACCACTTTGTCCAATGCTCCTAAACAACTGCAATTATAGGAGTGAAATGTAGATGTTGAGACGAAACACACAAATGTAAACATGATTGAATCTGTTATTTGTCACAAATGGTATGATGTAAATACTAACCATCTACTAATCAAGGTAATAACTAAAAATATGATCATTCATCTCATGTTCATGCATGTAAAGTTGAAGCATTCCTGCAAATGAGTGAAATTTTTGTGAATGCTTGATGTACAAAATGCTATGCAATCTCCATTGATATCATTTCAGTGTCTATAGCAGAGCATGAAGAAAAAGTTCCATCAGACAAAATGGAAATCATCAGTGAAGTTAGCAGTGCAGCAGATCCTCACAAAATTCAAGAGGAGAATGCACCTTTACTTGAAGCTGTGAACTCTGAAAGAAAGAGCTTAGTTGAAACTGCAGAAAACAGTGAACAGAAAAAGAAAAGGTCTGGACAGTTTGAGAAAGTGTTGTTTTTCAGTTTACAGGAATGAAGTTTAAAGTAAAAATTAGCTGTGACCATTTATGGTGAATATTAAAACCATCAGCTGTTAATAGGCAATGAAAATGTAGGGTGTAATGTATAAAAATGTAAATAGATACACCATATAGGAAGAGATTCACATCTCCTATATTTTGTGTATTTGAAAGGTACGGTTTTGTTTACATGTTAATGTTGTTTACCAGTGCTTATAGGTTGGAAATTACTTTTCACTCTACAGTGATGAATCATGTCATGAGGAACATGATGATCGGAAGCATGAGTCGGTTCCACAAGAGGGGGCAGTAGATCATAGCAAACTCATAGTCAAAGAGGTTGCAGCAGCTGGGAAGGTGAGGAAAGAATTCAAGAGAGTTTCTTTTGTTTTCATTATGTAAAATTAAATCAAAATATCTGTTCTTTGTGATTTCCAGTTATCAGTTATATATCTTTTCATTACTCTTTGAGGAGTTAAACTATCCCACTAATAAGGTGGCAGGGCGTAATACATATAAAGCTAACGATGAATGCCTTCTAAACATTTTGTATATGCTTTTCAAACTGTAAAATGCTAGGACTTCATCTTATCTAAGCTCTCTGCACTTTTGCCAGTCATGCAAGTTGCCGATCTTGTATAAACATAGATTGTTTAATTGTCAGCTTTTAGTAGTCAGTGTAACACAAATCTGGATCACAACTACCCCTAATCAGATGTAATTCTTTGAGTCAAAATTTGACAATCAAGGCTTCAAACATAATTTCATAAATTTACTTCCTCAGGTGAAATGGTCAGTGTACTGGGAGTTGGTTAAAGCTATGGGTGTCAGCTACTCTGTTTTCATCCTGTTTCTTATCATCTGTTACAACATTGTGTTCAACATGACTTATATTTGGCTGGCTGAGTGGAGTGATGACCTCAGACTTGCCAACTTCACTGATCTGCCTGCCAACAGCACTGTTAGGCAAGAGATCAATTCTTTCTACATTGGTGTATTTACTGGGTTTGGAATAGCACAAAGTAAGCATGCAGCTTTTTTAATTCTTATTTTTTTATTCTGCTCACAATGCACCTTTACAGAAAAGCTAGTTCTTGGAAATTTTCTGCTTTGGAATTTTCTGTAATGTGGACATCATTTCACACATACATAGCCATAGTCAAAAATGAAAATTGGATCTATTTTACCATAACCTGTCTCTTTCCTATACACATAAAACCAACTGTTACAAAACTTTTCTTCATATTCATCCTACAGGGACTTCCCTGTGTGTTATTGATTAAATGTTCACAGTGACTGGAAAGCACACTGTTGTATGGTCATTGTCTCTGATTTGCTATCCTCAGCAATACTCATTATTTGTTACTCTGTGCTACTTCAACTTCGACACAACGCTGCCTCAAGAAAGCTGCATCAAGAAATGTTAGACTGCATCATGCGAGCACCAATGAGCTTCTTTGACACGACTCCCATTGGTAGAATTTTG
This sequence comes from Ellobium chinense, assembly GCA_033807755.1. Lineage (NCBI taxonomy): Eukaryota > Metazoa > Mollusca > Gastropoda > Ellobiida > Ellobiidae > Ellobium > Ellobium chinense. The sequence continues at coordinate 69,687 of JAWQUT010000021.1, read as the reverse complement.
AACCGCTTCAGTCAGGATATAGGAACATTGGACAATGAAGTTTTTCTCAAACTGGAAATTGCTCTTGATAATGCTCTGAGGTGTGTGGGGACTTTTGTTGTCATCAGCTACACCATGCCTATCTTCATTGTGGTGGTTGTACCTGTGATTATCCTTTCATATGTTGTGCAAGTAAGTATGATACTGCAAGAGATTTATTCTCTGTTTTTCACAGTTTACTTGCTTCTGAAAAGAAACACCAAAGGTGCATAGCAAAGGTTTCAGATAAATGGCACTGAAATTATCTAATGATTTTTACATTAAAAAATGTGCTTTTTAGTCCAGGTTCTGATTAAGCAAATGGGATTAGGTAAAATTGACTAGATCTCTTGTCATGTTTATTTTAGGGTGATAGAGTCATTCTGTTAGTGTGTCTTTGTCACTGACACAGGCTTACCAAACCATGGTATATAGAGACATAGAAGGGCTACATTTGATGAATTGCCCTTAATGCATTCTGGGCAAATCTTATATGCTTAACTGCTACTACTTCATGATGAATGATTATGCTCTGCGATTATTCCATGAAAGAGAGGTAGTGAATATTCCAGTCCTGTCTTCTCAGTTGTGGAGTTATAAGCATCTGGCAAATTTGATCCTACTGCATTCCAGCAATTCTACATCCGGACTTCCTGCCAACTTCGACGTATTGCCGCCAACAACAGATCTCCAGTGTTTGCTCACTTCAGTGAAACCTTGTCAGGTGTGAGTGTCATCAGAGCATACCAGGCACAGGACAGATTCATCACTGATTCCCAGGACAAGGTTGATAACTTTCAGAAGGTTGTGTCTGTGGCCAAAGCATGTCACAAGTAAGCACATTTTGGGGACTTAGGAATAAATGTACCTACCCCCAAGACAGGATCCTAATTATTTTTCATTATTTACATCTAACAGATGGTCAGGAATATATCTATAGGGTGTAAATGTGGAGTAAGTGCATGTAGATCCCACCAGCTGACTTTCATGCATTTGTATATGTAGACCGGTGGAAAGATAGGGAGGGTGCAGATGAGATGGAGTGACTTCTTCCACTTGCCAGTGAATTCTGGTAGCAGTAGGCGATCCCACACATGCCAAACAAAGTGCAGTTCTTGGTGAGGCGAAGAAAGGAGTTGGATCTTGTGATGACAGTTTACTGAACCTTCAAATGATATTCACTAGAAAAGGGCGCCGCCCTTTCTGGGGCTATCAATTTTGAAGTTTATATGCTTACTACTCCCTTCTTCGTCTCGTTGTTCAGCATAGCAAGGGACACTACTCCAGAAATTCCCAGGCAGTGGTTCAAACTTAGTCATTTCTCACTGTCCCATATATAGAGCTACGCACTAGTCTGTAGTTTCAGCTGTAACTCAGGATGTAAACATACGTATTTGGATTAGGCTATAAGTTCATATCAAGCTATAGATAGACCAGAGGTGGACCTCGGCTTGTTGAAAGGGATTGCTTTGGATTTTTACATTACATTTGGGGGAAAATCTTTACATACTGCATTTTCTACATTGCCATAAACTTTTGTTCTTAAAATTTCATCATGAAGGTGACAGGAATGAACAGCATGATGTTTGCCTTGTGAGCTGTGTGAAGATTATGGGCATTTGTTGCAAAGTAATGCATTCTATGTCATGTTTTCACAGATGGCTTGAGATTTGGCTTGAATTGCTCAGTTATGTCATCATCACAGCTGCAACTCTGTTTGCTGTTGTCTCAAGAAATGACCTCTCACCCGGCCTGGTTGGACTGGCTGTCACATATGCTTTGAGGGTAGAGTGTCTTGTCAGGATACAATCTTATAGAGTGCTTGCTTCATCTATTAGTGTTTTTGAAAAGTGTTTCACGGGCTTGCATGAATGCGTGATTTGTTAATTGTCTCATATCATGAGCTGCTGTACTCAGCATGCAGTGGACTAAACAAATAAAGTACATATAATGTGATACATAGAAAGGGCAAATTTTGTACACAGAAAAAAATGGCCTTTTATTTAAGTTGCATATATCGTGCACTACAAGTGAGAGAGCTGTGTTAATGTGTGTGGTCATGGCAATTTGCATGAAGGAGAAGGGCTTCCGATTCACGAAGATATGGCATTCCAGAGATCATTGCGTCTGAGAAATGTTTAAAAGACAGTTTTGAAAATCTTGTCTCCTATCTCTGTATATTTAGATGACAGTGATTTGGTCATGAATTCAAATTAAAAAAAAACACCTTCGAAATTATATTACAGTTTCTCTAATTATTCACAGGTTTCCACAGAGATGAATACTTTCACATTTGTTTGTGGGGAGCTGGAGACACATGTCGTATCTGTGGAACGTATCAGAGAGTACTCAGTGGTCAAAAGTGAGGTTTGTGCTCAGATTCGATTTTTTTCTCTCTTGTTTTGGAAATAATTTTGCTTAATCTAGTAAAGATGACAAAAGCTGCAATTCAAAGGAGTTATACAGGGATTTTTACATAGAAAGTGCAGCATTTCGTTATCTAAAATGTGTTATGCTTAGGTGGAAATTTGGATTTGACTGTACTTTTACTTTCCTTCTCATTTCTCCTCCTCATGATAATATCATTTAATGCTAACATTTAAGGTCCTATTTTGATTCAGCCAGTCATTTCTATCACTAAATTTTAATGCTAATTGCCCTTTTTGCGTAATATTTACACTTGTGGGAAAATCTGTACTGCATTTTGTACATTGCCATGCTGTCTTCCTAGCTCATGTGGAGTTAGCATGAAGTGGAGTCATCTGTCCAATGAGAGTGATTGTAAACATTTTCCTGGTATAAGCTAATCCAAGCTATAATGCAAGAATTATGTGACAGATGAAAAATCCATGGATTACTTTATGGCCAAAAAATAATATGCTTACAACTTAAATTTCAAGAATATAAGAAAAGGACTCACTGGATTCTCTTACTGGACTATATACTGATTAAAGGCTCTTTTAGTCTAACTGCCTCACACATCATTATCAACACAATATCCCGTTCTGTCTCAGGTGGATTGGATTTCACCTAGTGATGGTCAGATTGTAGATGACCAGTGGCCATCTCATGGACAAATCCAGTTTGTGGACTACAGCACTAGATACAGAGAAGGTCTGGACTTAGTGCTGAGTGGAATCAGTTGTACCATAAACCAAGGGGAGAGGGTAGGTTAAAACTCTCCATCATAATTCCTTACAATCTTATACACTTTGAATTGAGGAAAGTTTTAGGATGTTATCATGTGTGGAAGAAAATATTCCTGTTCCTTCACAAATTTCATATTTATTGCAAGTCATCACAGTAATTTGCATAACTTGTATTTGGACATGTGCTTTCAACAAGTACTTTCTATGTTACCTGTGTTGACAAACAGTATAATATGCTTCTCTCTTTAATCATGTGGAAAATTACCTTATATGTCACTGAGGATGACGCAGTGACACACTGGCATTGGCCAATCGACTCCTTCATCTGATTTTATCTGACAAGATGATTTGTTTTTCTTTCTTCTTCTCACAGATTGGTATTGTAGGAAGGACAGGGGCAGGCAAGTCTTCCATGGTGGTTTCATTGTTTCGTCTTGTGGAAGCAACTGGAGGAAAAATCACCATAGACGGAGTAGACATTTCTCAGATTGGACTGCATACCCTGAGGAAGAAACTTTCAATTTTGCCACAGGTTGGCTTTCTACAAGGGTTTGATTTGGATTATGAAGATTTGTAGGTGTGCTGATGAAGGGTTACCTTTGGTTGGATTATAAAGATTTGTAAGTCTGCTGACAAAGGGTTATCTTGTACTGTGGAAGCTGGAGCTCATGAAGGGGCTACAGGGTGAAATCCATAACTGCATACTGTCATTGTGCTGTGAAAATGGGCCTAGGTCAGACTTGTGTCAATTTGTGAACAAGGGTACCATGTTGTATATGAATTTAAGGCCCGTGGTGTCATCTTGAAAAATATTAAAATGCACTGATATTTCCTTGCCAAGACAACAGTTGCAAAGATACACACTCATTCTTTTTTGGCTTACCATGGAATTGTTCCCCTGCATTCTCTCAGAAATGTGAAGAATAACTTACATCATTTTCATGGCATACTGATAATATTTTGTGTTTATACAGCAAGTTGCAAATGCACAGTGCAAAGTGCACTGTATTCATTTCAATGTTTACCATTTCAAGTAAAAAAGTCCCCATATAACTTCTACAGGATCCAGTCCTGTTTGCTGGCAATCTGCGTATGAACCTTGACCCTTTCCAAGAAAAGTGTGACACTGAACTTTGGACAGCACTTGAAAATTGTCATCTCAAGCCATTTGTGGAGGGTCTTGACAAGAAATTAGATTATGAAGTAGGAGAGGGTGGAGAAAATCTAAGGTGTGTGTTAGGAGAAAAATTGCAGAGTAAGATGTTTTGTCCCTGAAACATGGTCTCTTATCAAATCATTGCCTTCCACATGAAAGGGCGTATCCCTGTTTTTCACGTTTTTAAGGAGAGCGATTTACATCTGATTCGATCATATTGATAGTTAGCTTAAGCCCTTAGGAATTTTATGCTATATCTTCATTACTGTTTGAGCTAGGGATACACCGTTTCATGTGAACATAGCTCTGAGATAACACTACGTACCGGTGGTGATAACTCAAAACCGTCAAAAATCGGGATACGCCCTTTCGTGTGGAAGGCGACGAAATGTTTGTTAATCATCTTATGGGCCTCCACGAACTTACAGATATGTCTTTAGATATGGAAAAATGGGCTGAAGTTGACCATAATACAGGTGGTGGAACAGAAGTCACAATGGATCAGATTAATAAAAATAATAAAGTGTCAAACTGAAACTTTTATTGAGCAGTGTGAAAAGTCTATTTGAAAATCAGATATAAATCAAAGCTTGTTGTATACCATAATTCAGACTGAGATTCTTAAGTGTCCATTACCAACAAGCAAACTATGCTGTCCATTACACAGAATGCTGTTAGCCTCCCTGTAATTTTAATTTTCGATCAGTGACTGAATGTTCCTTTTACAGTCCTGCAACCAAATGAAGCCTAGTGTTTTACGATATGAAACTCTTTTTAACCATTCATAGCAATTTGATTAGTCAAGCAGATTTCATCTTTAAACTTCAAACTATGCTATTTATTTCTTTTTAAACATTATATCTGTTTGCTAGCAATGACCTCGAGATTTTAGCTATACGATTCTAAGTTTCCTTTCTAACATGACTACTTTTAGATTATAGCCCAGAATTTGAGACATCCTCTAAGCTAGCTAACTCCCTAGTGTGACATTTACTAATGCACTGACAAAAGAAGTTTGGTATCAATAAAAAACTGTATAATGATACTGACAATGGCAATTCACTGTTTAAAACTTTCCTTATGATTCTTCAGTATGGGTCAGCGTCAGCTGGTGTGCCTGGCCAGAACGTTGCTGAGGAAGACGCAGATCTTGATACTGGATGAGGCTACAGCAGCTGTGGACATGGAGACTGATGACCTCATCCAGAAAACAATCAGGACAAAATTCAGTGGCCATACCATACTCACCATTGCCCATAGACTCAACACTGTTATAGACTATGATAGGTAAACAAATATGTAGCTATCCATATCATTTGCGGAGTAAAAAGAATTATCTATTTCATGAGCAAATCATTCTATAATAAGTCTGGAAAGTCAACCTCACTCAACGACAGTTCCGTTTTTGGATGACTATATGCAGTCAGTTACATGAATTACTTTGTTCAATGTGGCCAAATTTTTGTGTGGCAAAACTAGAGGGGTTAAAGTGCGACTAAAGTGCTAGAAAAAATGTGATTTCCGACAGTTTTTATATTTTCAATATCAAGTTTTAGATCAAAAGTCATCATTTTTGCTAAAAAATAATATTTCGAAATTAATTTTACAACTTTTAACCTATTCTGAAATTGTAAGAAAAAAACCGTACCGGAAACGTCACGTCAGCGCGGAAGTTGCGGTGTTTTCGATCGAGAACAATGGCAAATACGGTCGAGCCGTATCAGTTCGAGCCCTTGCGCCGAAGAACAGATGACGAGGATATAATTGAGGAGAAGACTATTGGACCATCAGTTCAGGAATGGTAAGCAAGCATTCTGTCACAGTTTAGC
>JAWQUT010000021.1:46426-61748 GCA_033807755.1 Ellobium chinense | reverse complement strand
ACCTAAAGAGGATGCCGAAAAGCATCTTAGATGGATTTGAGCGAGTTTCATGAACACAGAAACCTATTACAAAAGATGATGCTTAGAACAGAGTAGCATAAAAAGCTTAGCAGCCAGAAAATTCAACTCTACCATAACAGCCTGTTAATTAGCTTAGCTGCTCCGAGTGAAAAGGTTTCAAAGTGTCTTAACTTCACAAAAACCTAAACACGCCATCCTTATTTAAAACTAACAAAAAATGGCGTATTGGGCTTTGTGAAGTCAAGAACGTTAACCCCTCTACACTTGAGGCAGCTATACACTTATGATTTCTCTGCATATGCTTACAATTTACGCAACATTTACCAATCAGACATGACAAAGGCTGCTCTTTACAAAAGGAATATGCATGCTGTGAAGAGATAACTGCAACTTTATAAATGTCTATAAACTTTATGAAGGATGAGAGTTCTGACTGTACATCAAAATGTAAGGTAACCCAATGCGTCAAGGCTATTCAGATGTCTTTATTACCACCTAGCATTTACACAAGGTTTGTGAATGAGGTGTTTATAATTTCATTATCAAGAATATTTTTTCATGGGCACAACAGCATTAACTGTAGGCAGCATAATTGTCTACCAAGAACAAGCATGCATTGAACCATTCACTTTCATCCACCAGCGCTGAGACATCAGTGGATTATTACAAGAAGTCACAAACTGAATATTAAATATATCTTAACATTGGATGAGACTCCATGTAACAAGTCACTGGTGTTTCTCTGGAGATGGATGGAAAGAGTGACGGATATGCACACATCTTGCATAAAAGAGAATATTCGGTACAGACAGTTTCTAAATTATTCTGCTCATATCGCCCAAACATAACAGTGAGGTATTCTGTTTATGCCGCTATTACCATGTAGTAAGACTATGTAGTGGGGGTCGGTTCCTATGATTAAGACAAGGAAATAGCGAATGAAATACAACTGGTAATAGTACAGCAAACTGCATTAATCTTAGTGATATTAGGAGACTGGTAATGGTATAAAAAATATAGATGACATACAAGGAAACTAACCAAAGAGTTTCTTATATTGCTGCCTTTGTCTGCGGTCCTGCTTGCCAGGCGCTCACGTCAACATTTGACACTCAAAACTGGTAGTCTAATCATAAAAGTTGCCCAAATTCAGGAAAGATTAATTGCATACGGGATATGCAAAGAAGCAGGAATTTGGCCCAATTTTCATGATCGCCACTGATGCTGTGATGGTCAAATCTTGCTGGGAGAACGACAAGCAGCTGCGCAATAATTGGGAACCATAACTGAGGTAACAAACTTATAAACTTATATACCTGAAATAGCAAGGTAACAAGCAAAAGTGCCAGTTGTCCATTTTCATTATATTTGTCATTTTTACTGATTTTAAGGTGGAATTTGCATGATACATGCATGTCCTTATTCGCCATGCTCTCATACTGACAAAGACCGCGATGTTCAAGAAAGTCGTCCAGGGAATTCCCCTCTGCTTGGCTTTCTTGGACACGCTTGTAAGGGATATGTCATCGGCAAGAGCATAGTGAAGATGTGAGCATAAACACCAGATCAGGAGATACATACACTTAATGAAGCGAAGCCGTTACAATTTACAGAACCAGTCGGCATAATATGAGCTATAAGCAAAGGGAAGCTTCTAGGGCATTAACCAACCGAGGCGTGATCCTGGATAGCAATTCATTTCCCAAGGTCTGATAAACTTCAAGATTGAATCAATCGTCTGAATTAAGGACTTAAAATCCTGAAGCATTCACACGTTGTAAATGTCACTATCCACGACAGACTTCAGCTGGTAATTACACTTGAACTCCTGTGCTGCTCTTGAACACTTTCGACTAAATCCTTCACATTAATTTGTACTGCTAGAATATGTACCATTCTATAAATATACAGGACCATGTGTGCAATAGATACATTACAAAAAAATATGATGGCACCAATTAATGTACAAAGCACATTGATTCCAAATAGATACATGTCCAATTCATATGGAATGTTAAGATCATGCTAGACGTTATCGAGAAGTTTGTGTGCCTTTATAAAAAGTTCTAACCATTTCGAGATTATTAAGAAGTAGATTTAACAGGTCTACGAGTGTACAGAGTTGAGTCAGTCTCAGCTCAAAAGAACGTTTTTACTTTCAGGTTTGAATCTCTTGCGGAAAATTGTGGCCGAGGTATGTAAACGCATAGGCCAAGTTTCGGATGTTGTAATCATATTGTACCCTACGGTTAGACTAATCTAATATTAAAGTACAATCTGATCATAACACCAGACAAAGCCTCATGCACATGCATACCTCATGCCACAAATCTTCCATAGGAGATCTGAACTTTAAAATAACTTTTCATTGTCAAACAGTCGTCCCATATGAAGACAGGTTGGTCTCCAGGTCCCACCCAGAAAAGCTGCAGGTTTTTAAATACAGATACACTGAGATTAAAAACTTGCAGCCTTTCTGTGTGGCAGTGAAGAATTCAACTGTATTCAAGTGTGACGTTTCAATTTCAGACTTGATTTTAGGCTTACAATGGGCAGGAATATACAGTAATCAAACTGTCGCCCTAAATTGTAACAGGAATTTTAATTGGAATCGCGACAGGCTAACTGCACCTACCCTAAAAACAACCGGCACCATACTATGCATTCTGTGGCTGAAATTTTTTGGTTGTGAACCAACAAATGGTCAGCTTCAAGATTAACAAGTGACAGTTCTGCAATGCGATATGCTAACACTTGACCATCTGATGGTCAGTGCAGTGTCGTTTCCCATGGAAATGCACCCAAAATTACACCATTATTTTATAATATTTTAATGTAATAAGACTGGGAATTTTGGGTGATCTTCATAAGCACCATCAATGCTACTAACCGTAAGATGTCTAAGTGGGAGCATTAACAATTACAATAAATTTGATTGCCCCAATACTCAAACGACTAGTGAAGAATTTAATACATAATAAATTGAGGACTTGATAGGAAAAGTACTTGATGCAGGTAAGGATTTCCTCAAGGGTTAACCAGACGAAATTCTTTTCACGAACAGAGAAAGGCACACACAGTCTGATGAACGCATCGGGAACTCTTGGCATTGGCAGTGCCTCAGAGAAAGAAGAGTTCCCAAGACATTTATCAACCGGTGTAAGTTTATCCGATCCATGAACTGATATTTGCCTAGCTAACATTTAAGGAACTCCTGCTCTGCAGTGAGTACATTTTCATTGCTGATTCCTTCAATTATATTAGAAATTCAGACATTTCCTGATTATTTCATTTGTCTTAGACCTCTTAAAATCACCAGGATGTGGACACGTTAATCAAAATAATTTGCAGAATCATTAATCAGTTAAAGCATTTTACAAGATATGCATGTGACAAACTTCTACTATTCAAGAGATATCAAGGGTCATCTTTATTTTACACATGTCTTCATGTAGACACTTAAAAAAAACAAACCCAAAAAACCTTAATAGTAAACGTAAAAACTCCCTGAAGGTTTAGTTCTCATGTCCATGTGCCTGTCTGCAGAAAGCAAGTAATATCTGTACAAAGACGATCGTTATCAGTAAAACAGTGATCGAAAGAACCATTTAATAAAATTATAAGAGCCCAACACATTCCTTTTTGTGATATAATTCTGTTTAAGTGATATACATAATGGTTCTATGATGTAAAGTTGACATTGAACGAAATTCTAATCTTTGGTGATCTATTTCATGGACATTTTGATTTAAAAGTATATTTCTCAGCTTCAAGTGACTAGCTACTGGCTTAAATTCAAATTTCCACTATTGCTGGTTGTACACGAGGCCAGTTTCTGTTGGTGGGAATGGATTATCAGTTATTTCATCCGTAATAATAAGTTGTTTCAATCCGTAATAGTGTACGCTTAGTATAGTAATCATTCCTTGGTCTGTTATTCCCTGCCGTTCCTTCCAGCAATTGAAGTTCCTTCAGACTGTTGAATCCAGTATTCTCTGCTTCCTTTGCTTGGATTGTTCTTAACGGAGTTGTCTCGAGGATCAAGGCATTCGGTGATCATGTGGGGTCGTCTTCAACGTTGTTGCCATAGCATGAAGAATATCCATAGTGGACGTAGTCGCCATAGCATCCGTTGTTCATGGTTCACGGGTTTACAGCTCCATACGGAGCCAAGTGTCGCAACCATGGAAAAGAGAAATATGAAAATGTGAGATAAATGCTGACCAAAAAAAAAAAAAAANAAAAAAAAAAAAAAATGGAACATGTATTATAATTTATATATTAAGCCAGTACAGGCTTATTACAAATATTGAGGCTTTAAAATATCGCTCGGCAAATCCAATCATATAAATTGGACCTGTGGCCTCGAATCAAGAGTGAATTTGAGGCATATTGACATTTGATTCTAGTAACCAATGTATAAAGAAGCAGCAACGCAGGATACGAGCATGGCACAAAATGCACCGTTAATACTGGCCCTGGAAGCTGTTCAAAGACTGCAGCTGGCCATAATATACCCCCCCCCNCCCCCCCCCACCCCACCCAATATTCTTGAAAAATAAGGAAGATTTTTGACAAAGTATTTTTCTGATTACATTTGTACGACCAAAACCCATTGATTTAGTCTGGTCCTTTAAAAAAAAAAAAATCAGAAAAGAGCATGATGTCCAGCTAAAAGCACTCATTTAACGTCCATGAAATAATGCCAAAATGAGTCGTGGCAAGACTCGCATGCGCATGTGCTAGATTTGAACGTTTCCTTTTCAGCAAGGCTAAGCAGAAACATACCCTCCACCCGAGTATAACTGAGTACCCCTAGCTTTAGAAGGTGAGGTTGGGGGGGNGGGGGGGGGGGGAGGCAAGAATGCTGCAGTGCGGCAACTTGTAGCTGACTTATGCATTTTATTTGTAATCTTGTGCATTTATAAGCAGGTACTTCTCTACCTGTATTATATATATAAAACTGCATTGTAAAACGATTTCTATACTGGCCTATGGATTGAATTTTTAAAAAATGAAACTGCCAACTTTAACAAGCAATACAGCTATTAATTATGCAACCATCCCTGATTTGAATAAATATCTTTTATAGTCTTAGATGACATCGTTGTAGATGTCCGTTCAAGACAAATGAAATACTTGCATGCATTAGCTTCCAAGTTCAGCTATTTTNGGGGGGGAGGGGAGATGACTGCATAATGGTTGCTGCTCTGAAATCGTGACCATTGGGGAACCTTATATGGGTTGCATGCTCAAAGGGGGCAAATATAGGAGTGCGGAACCCGTTTCACTGCAGAATTTAGCTCATTAAGAATCAGACAGATTAAGCCTTGATATTACGATGCATAGTGAAGTCCCAAGACTTCTATGTAAAAGGGAAACAAGGGTCGTTAGGACAAGAGAACGTGACAGAATGAACCCTGTGTATATGAATCTGAATTATGCATCATTTTCTGGTTTTGTACAATGACTAATTGAGGTCGGTTTATGGCATGTCTACAGAGGTCAACCGAGTTGTTTTTTTTAATGGAAATATTCCATTTTATTAATTTGTCCTACCTATTAGGTTAATAAACTGTTTTTAAACATTTTGGGTGTTGGAAACTACTGAAGGTTTGATCTTAGCGAGATAAATGTTTATCGGTTTATATCGGAGATAAACGTAAAAGCATGATTTATGAGAGCCACCTTGATTTCAAGCTGCGAAGGACAAAACCTCTCTGACGAGAGAACAGTAACCTAGGATTAAATAGCAAAATAAAATCATTTATCTGAATTTCTGTTAAAAAACTGCCGCATTTTTTCAATTGGGCACTTTTCAAAAGCTAAGACAACTCAAATATTCATGGACCCCACAGAATATGACTGAGGAAAATTATAAAATGTGCTTATAGGTGGGGTCGTGGTGAAATGCAAAAGCTGTTCGAACCCGTAAATAATTACCTAGTGTGACGCTGGAAACAGTCTCTTCCTTTCATGCCTTGTTTGTCAGTTGCCGAGGACAAAATATGTGTCTAAGTCGATATATTAATGAGTCTACGAAAACTAGAACAGGAGCATATTTTTTTTAATATATATATATATATATTATACAGAAGTGGTGTGGATATATGTTTACAGAAATATTCGTGCCTGAAATCGCTCTGCTTGGTTAAATTATTTCATGCTAAAAAAAAAAAGGCTTCATTTATTGATTGTATTTAGTTCAGATTTCTGAAATCTTTACGGATAACGATTTAGTCCTGGTGTTGTGCAGCCATGTTCAGATATCGATAACACATATTGCTTTTGAAATTTGCAAGGATAGATAGCCCCGACTTTTATAAAACAGTTTATTCTCTCATGTTGGAATCTGGCAACAAAAACACGTTTAAAATATTTGAAAAAGATGTAAGCTGTGATCCAGACAAAACATTCGATTCTACGGTGAATTACGGGAATCTCTCGAAATCTACAAATCTCATTTAATCAGTGAAACACGAATAACAAGCGCGCCTTCAAATGTCTCAGAAGTTTTACCATCCGTGGGAAAAAAAATCCATTATGTCTACGATAAATATGCAGCGGAAGAGATGCACTGTACAATGAGCAATGTGTATTGCTCATTATTTTTTGCAGGCTTATCTTCCCTTCCCTCTTACCAATCCATCATTCATCGCCTATTTGAGGTGCAAACAGTCGAAGTGCAAAGTTTGTGCAGCATCACGAACACTAATTTGCCGGCCGGCATGCAAGTGAACAGTGTGTTAGTAAGGGTGTAGACGCATGCATGAGCTCACTTGGTGCTGATAAAATTAACATGCAAAGTCGAAATCGGATGCAGAGGATATAAATTAACTTCTTTTACCCTGTACAGGAGGAGATGTTTATATATTGGCAGTGGTGTAGATGTGTTTCACGTAAAAATATCCCATCATCTGCCCCCTAAAAACCATACCTTCTACTTGAGTCCCTCACGCAGGCATTGTGCCCCCCTCCCTCACCCCTCCACCCACCCCCAAAACGTAAATGACTGCCACGCCACTGATTTTCATCTTGTGTCGACACAAGTTTGTACAAATGTTAGGTGAAAAAAAATCTGCATCCGATTTCTTCAATTGGTTAATGTGGTATTTGTGCTTGTGATGCTGCATCAAAACCATGCACTTGACCATCACACCTAGAAAGATGATCTATGAATTTGCTGTATCCGTTTTTACTAAACAGTGCTTTCCTGTCGCTGCAACTTTAAAACCCAATTAAATAAGTTTGTGACAGAACTTCCAGAAAATAATCTAATTTGCTTTTAAAATACAAATGTACCCAAAACGTCTGCACGAGACGGAAATTTAGAGTATTTCCCATACTAGATTTCTATTTTATTGAAAGAACGAATTTGCAGACCAGATACATTTTGCAGAATACGAGGTAGGAAACCGTCAAAATTTAAGAATGTCTTCAACTTCAATGGAACGAACGCTCGCAACATATCTACTGCATTTTCTGACAAGGTATGGTGATACAATCTGATTTAAAATGAAATTGTTATCGTTACCTTAACGGCACAATCAAATGATATTAAAAGTTTAATCTTTTACTCAAGCATGATATCGATACCTGAATGACTGCACAAAATCTGATACCAAAACTACGTTCAGCATATGCACTCACAAATCGTGCCATACGAATGCTGGAGAGCTGTTAAGTATTAGTGCCGAGTTTGAGATGTTTTACGTTGATGAATCTCACGATACATTATCCAGGTCGTTTCCCGGGCACGTTATTTAACATGACGTTAGCAGCCAGAGTTTGTCATTTCTCGCCTCGTGTATCGTCTAGGCCCCTCTGCATTAATTCTGACAGTTGCTTTTTCACTAAAAATAGGGCCCAGCTGAAGCAACTGGACTGAGTAATATGGAGAGATAAAGGCGCTTCAATTTTTCTATCTATATACACAGAATAGACATAATTATCAGTCACTAGCATGACAATGCAAGATATTTAATATCCTGCTAATTTACCACTCCGTATACACATAAGCCACATAGTTCATCCTCGGCATAGCTTATGAGCCAAAGTATTTTTATATTTAACACTATTGGGTTCAGTATTTATAAGAAAATCCCTTCGTCATTAATGAAACTACTGAATGGAACTACGAGAAACTGCCTGAAATCTAGCAATATGGAAGAGGATTTAGCCAATTCCAAGTCCCTCCCTCACCCGTCAACTAATCTTGTATCGTTTGACTTCCAATGACCGACGGGTGCATTGGGTTTTTATCAATTGTGGAAGTGTAACGTTGACTTTAAGGTACAGAGATGTTTACTGCTTCCAAGAAGAGGGTGTGTGCAATCTAAATTATCCCTTAGAAATAAACTGTCAAGAGTGAGGGAATGGCCTGGGGNNNGGGGGGGAGGGAGGAAAGGAATTAAGTTTTAAAGGCTGAGATAACATGTGTAAACGATTTGGTTATTTACGTATAGTTTACTGTGAAAAATCTTTAAATCTTCAAGGTCGTCTCATTTGCAACGCAAAGTTCTCCAAATCAAATTGATCTCAAAACTATTGCCATGTGTCAATTTTAGGAAAAGCCAAACACGTGTATAGCACACTTGATAAGTATGTAAAGGAATAAGGGGAAATACCAACAGTAGAAAAAAATGCATCTAATTTAGCCCAAGATTTAAAAAAGGTGGCTCCCTTGTATTTAAAAAAAATGGGCTCAATCTTGCAAAGATGAAAATAAAACATTACTAGACACACCGTCCATGATCCTCGAGTAGCCACTGGATCCTCCTCAATATCCGACCATGACTATCTGAAGAAATAATCTAGGGGGATGATATTCCAGAGGGTAGATGCTGGGGAGTTAATGTCAGTCACCTACAAGCTAGTAATTTTTTTTGAAAGATGATCAGGGGAAGGAAAAAACAGGAAGGGAGCTGGTGAATCAAAGTTTTAGTCCATGTATATTTTAAGGTAAACGATTTTATACGACAGGGATGTGATGATATCTGTTGGAAGTGTAGAAGGAGAATTCCTCTTAAAGAGTTACAAAGTCCCATATTCCTAAATAGATGGTAATCTGGCATAATCAGGGTCACTGGTATTACAGTCGGTAAAGTAAATATATCATATTGTGAAATCTGCAGAATAGGTCACATTTAGTGAATTTTTAAGCAGCAGCACCCATCCCCGACCAATTACCCCCCCAAAAAAAAAACAAACCCAAACCCAAAACAAAAGAAACAATTTCCTGTACACCAGGGCTTGCCCAGGTTGTATGCAGCTCCACGATGTCAGTTTTTCTTGCAGCCCACAGGAATACTAATGCAATGTGATATCATTTAACGACTTTCTATGTAATAAGCACAGCTGTCAGCCCATAATGCAAGTTACCTTTCATCTTAAATTATCCTTGTTTTGCATGCATGAGCCTAAGAAAATGCAAATCACTTTTATATACACATTTTATAAAGGATCTCCCTCGTCATTGCCAAATCATAAGTTATTTACCTTACCAATGACTCGAGGAGTGCGGCCCGTGCAGGCCAGCTGCCAACGCGAGTCCGAATTCCACAAGTTGAACAATCTTAAGAATTTCCTTTCCACACCAGCAGGGAGCGACTGAGATTTTACATGATTTTTTTTATATGGAAGAAAGTTTTGAAGGCTCTGCTTATTTGATGGTTTAAATAATTTGTTTCTCAAATATAATGGCAGAAAAATATGGAACTATACGAAAGCCATAATGTTTCAATTTATCAATAAAATGATTCTCGAAATCAGGTTGTTGTGCTTAAGATTTTTCCGTGTCTCGCAGAGCGTCCTCTTAATTTCATGAAGTCATAATTTAGACAGTGTGACCAAAACTTACGAGTACCCGTACCTGTTTATTCCGTAACCACAGCTGTAGATGATTTCGATGACCATTCTCCCGTATTCTATTCCCGGCTGCTATCTGGAGTCCTTGAAGTCCTGTCTGTCCTGTCCATTCCTTGATATTGCCTGCCCCTTTTCTTCTGTCTTCCTCCTGTGTGCTGTGCCTTGCAGGGCCATCCTCGCAAAGAAATCAGCAATAAACCATTAGTAACTTATATTTTCTTTTTTTATATAAGAGTATTGACAATCACATTTTTAAACCCAATGCTTTACAAATACCATTCCGGTTCTGACCATCTCAGAAAAGTTTGCCTAGCCAGTACCTGCGTTGCGTTTAAAAAACAAGTAAATGGAAGTAATGCATCACAGCTGCAGAGGCTGAATAACACTGATTTCAAGTGCTGAGGCATGAAAATAATGCTATTCTGAAGTTTCATATTCTGAAGATTTCTTCCGACATTGATAGGCCCATTGAACTCAAAGTCTGATATGTATGGCCTATGGCCAATGCCTGCTCACATTTATNATGTAATAAGCACAGCTGTCAGCCCATAATGCAAGTTACCTTTCATCTTAAATTATCCTTGTTTTGCATGCATGAGCGTAAGAAAATGCAAATGACATATACACATTTTATAAAGGATCTCCCTCGTCATTGCCAAATAGTTATTTACCAATGACTCGAGGAGTGCAGCCCGTGCAGGCCAGCTGCCAACGCGAGTCCGAATTCCACAAGTTGAACAGTCTTAAGAATTTGCTTTCCACGCTTTCCACACCAGCAGGGAGCGACTGAAATTTTACATGATTTTTTTTTATATGGAAGAAAGTTTTGAAGGCACAAGCTCTGCTTATTTGATGGTTTAAATAATTTGTTTCTCAAATATAATGGCAGAAAAATATGGAAGTATACGAAAGCCATAATGTTTCAATTTATCAATAAAATGATTCTCGAAATCAGGTTGTTGTGCTTAAGATTTTTCCGGGTCTCGCAGAGCGTCCTCTTACGTTCATGAAGTCATAGTTTAGACAATGTGACCAAAACTTTGACGAGTACCCGTACCTGTTTATTCCGTAACCACAGCTGTAGATTTCGATGACCATTCTCCCGTATTCTATTCCCGGCTGCCATCTGGAGTCCCTGAAGTCCTGTCCTGTCCATTCCTTGATGTTGCCTGCCCCTTTTTCCTGTCTTCCACCCTCCTGGTGCTGTGCCTTGCAGGGCCATCCTCGCAAAGAAATCAGCAATGAATCATTAGTAACTTGATTTCTTAAAAAAAAAATATATATATATAGAGTATTGACAATCACATTTTTAACCCAATGCCTTTACAAATATCATTCCTGTTCTGACCATCTCAGGAAAGTTTGCCTAGCAAGTACCTGCGTTGCGTTTAAAAACAAGTAAATGGAAGTAATGCGTCATAGCTGCAGCGGCTGAATAACACGGATTTAAAATGCTGAGGCATGAAAATAATGCTACTCTGAAGTTTCAAATTCTGAAGATTTCTTCCGACATTGTATGATAGGCCCATTTAACTCAAAGTCTGATATGTATGGCCTATGGCCAATGCCTACTCACATTTATTCATTTATTTCTCTGGCAGACCAGACCCCTCGACTTTCTCAACTCCCCGGAAAAACACGGTGCCGCTGCCATTTACAGGCGCTGCTCACCAGTAATCTGTCTTAATATCTACAGTCAGGTAGCTATTTTACATTTATGATGACCAGGAAAAGAGAACAAGTAATAACAGTAAGATTAAATTGAGATATTTGACCCAGGTGAGGGGTGGTTTACTGGGTGTCAATCTCAAACTCACAAATCTTAATATGCCCCTGTAAAAAGTATGAGTAAACTACACAACTCACTGAAGTAGGTTTATAGATCTGTTTAAATGTTCCTCTAATACACGAGAGACTGGTCAACTTTCAAATGAAGGTTATTGTACGTTAAGACAAAGTGGTTTAATGAATATGGACATATTTTCATCAGCACTTAGGTGTGACAAGGATGACGTCACAGTACATGTTTTTCATCAGCAAGTTTGATTTAAACAGAATTTATAGAATTTAACATCCTTATTACGACAAGAAGGAATACCAGAGTCCATTACATTGGCTGGATTCTCTGTTCTTGTTCTGAATATAGGGAGAGCCCTAACCTAAGTATAAGTTTCTAGTGTCTGTACAAGTTTTGGATATACTTGTCCCCGTTAATTTTCTAGTAGCTAGTAGGTACTTTTTAACTCGCCAATTGAAATTAATGAGTGTTTGCCAGAGGTAATGATTGTGGACACGTTTTAAAATCTTATGAACGACAAGTATTATCACAAAAGCTTGCAGTCTGTTTCAGTGTTTAACCGAAGTCCTGATATTATTGCTCATTCTAAATAGGATTAATTCAACTATTAAATTCAACGATTTTGCTGGGGAGCAGAGAACAAGCTACATGTCTCGGCCTATGATTTTAAAATAATCCTGTAAATGTTGAAATAATTTTCTGAATAATCTGGCAAAATGACGCACATCTGTCTCATTTTGGTGACTTTCATATGAACATTAGCCATACGGCAGTTTGAACGGAAACAAATTATTGCATTTATTCAAGGGAAACCACGAAGTGCGGGATGTCGCATTATTAATAATGCACAGTATATAAGCAAATTTCAGTATTAGACATTAAGTTGTGAAGAAATAACGTACTTTCTGTTGATGTCCGCAATGTAAAATGAATGTGCTATACAAATACTTTAGTAAAGAGATGCTTTTTATTGAAAACAATTTTTTTTTGACCGGGAAGTGCTCTCAAAACCTTGTTTCATACACCAACTTTGTAAAACACTGTCCAATCCCCTAACAGTTTCAAGGATTGCATGGATCTGCATTTACATTTGTTTAAAAAATTCTCTCCAGTCCTCGTTTACGTATAATAGTTTTCAGTTCAAAATTTTGTATGGCTTTCATTCCGAAATCTTATTGTGATGACTCGTTCGTGGTGATTAACATCCACGCACGAAATATATGCACTGTAGACTAAAGAACATGTTTTACCATCATGCACAGGCATTTATTTCTGTTGCCCCTTTCACCCCGCCCCACCCCAATTTCCTCTACACTAAGATTATACACGTGCGGTGTTTCTGAAGCATCACAAATACAAACTTGCCGGCCGGCCATAAACTGTTAGTAACGGTGCAGATGCATGCATGAGCTCACTTTGTGCTAAGGAAATAAAAATGAAATTGGCAAGAACTCGGATGCAGATTAGAGCTTTTGAGCGTTTATACTATAGCTCAAATAGGCTTTTTTCTAACAGCAGTGGCGTAGATCTGGAGGGTGTGTCCCCTCAAGAAATAGAAAGTTCCCCACTCCCCATAAAAAGTCTCAACCCCCACTCGTTTGTATATTTTCCTTTGGACTGCCTACTCCAAACCACCACCATCCCTCCGTTTTATTTTCCCCTCTCCCTTCCCCTTTCCCAGCCAAGACCCATGTGATACACCATTGCCTATTAACATTATGTTAAACTTGCATCAGTAAGTTTGCATCCGAGTTCTTTGCATGCGTTAGTAAGGTACAAGTTTGTATTTGTGATGCTAAATTGAAATAACGCACTTTTGACTTAACAGAGACGAGTTTTCGTCGTAACTATGCCGTGCTGTTGGTATGAAGTTCCCTTACACAGTGCATATGTCGTGTTTATCGATTATCTTAAAAACCTAGCGTTATCAAGAGTTTTAGTGAAAAACAACAAAAAAAAATCAATCCTTTTGAAATGATCTGCAATGGCTGCTGATCGCATTTAGTTTTGTAAAAAAATATCCTTTCAAGAAATTATGGTCGAAATCATGCCAAAGTGACTAGTTGAGTGTGCAATCCTTGAAAATAATCATTTAAAGTTTGCATTCGTCCTTTCTCAGACATGTTTGAATGCCTATCTTTACAGTTGGAAAGGCATTTTCTCAGTGTAATTTGTTAATATGGGTGGTNGGGGGGGGGGGGTGTAGGGGGTGGGAGACAGAATTTCCCAATAAAGCTATTTAATTTAGATGTTTAGATTTTACAGAAGAAAAAAAAACGTATTGGCCAGTGAAATAATGAGTTGCAAGCACTGTAGCTCTCCATCAAGACTGTCCCATTTGAACCATTTATGTCTTAAAAAGCAAAAATACCTAAGAGCAAACGTTCAAAAGAAGCGAAGCTTCATACTATTGCCTTGGATTCTGACCTATTTGCAGCCGTTTATCCTTATGCGTATCAAAATACATATACAGTATTCTCCGAGATTAAGACGTTTATCATCAGGACTATTTACGTGACAATTTCCGCAGTAAGAGTAATCTCTGGCAGATGGGTACGAGCCGGCATTAAAATCGACACGAAATTGTGTCACTACTGCTAGGTCTATGAAGACGATAAAATGCAACGGAATGAGACAGGATAATCGTGGGAAGCAAAACGGAACACAGCAGTTCGTTACATACTGTGTCATATATTATGTGGTCAGCACACGAATAGGTATAAACATCATGGCTTTACATTTACCTATTTAGAGGATGACAAATAAAATTAGAAACTTGAATCTTGTATGTGTAGTCAATGATTTTTTTAATGCCTTTTCAATGTGCTGCTGCAGTTAAGACTGCAAAGTCCCAAGTAGTGCGGGGTGCGTAAAGTAGAAGCCCCGACCTCATGACCTAAACAGGGTGTGGTTCTTACAACTTGCCACATTGGGTAAAAATGTAAATCAAAAGTGCTTGGGAAAACAGAGGCCTTTACGTGCAGTATTTGCGGGTGTTGCTCCTAATGGTGCCATTTTACAAGCAGGAGGGTGCTGAATGAATTGTAAACCTTAGTTTTACAAGTATTCTTGTGATATAATATATTGGTATGCATCACTTAACACATTCGATACTAATATAAAAATGGTTGAGCATGGCCAAGGAAACCGAAACTTTACACAGCATTTTATATAATGTAATAGAGGAACATTCCAACAGATCGCACTGGGGACTTCCCTTATAAAACCAGGAGAGGTGGAGCAGTGGAGCAGCGTAACCAGATGGTTACGGAGTTAAGACTTAGTCTAGAACTAAAGGTCGTGGGTTGTTTCCAAACATGGTCATGTTGTAAATGCCTTGGGAAATCATGTTTATTCATTTACCTTAGTCCCTCCCGTTTACAAAATGACTACCTGGCTATATGCAGTGAAAGATATAGTCAAAATGCTAGTGATCAGCGCCTGTAAATGGCAACGGCACTGTATGCTGCCCTGGGAACAGAAAGTTTTAAGAGTGATCAGGCCTGCTGGGGTATTGGTGTGAAGTCGTGTGAAATGGCAGCCTGGATAAGAGATTTATGAACCGCATTATTATTTGTGAAGCAAAAAAGTATCTTCAATCAAGCTTGTATGATGCATGACCAGTATAGAAATAAA
>JAWQUT010000021.1:0-29310 GCA_033807755.1 Ellobium chinense | reverse complement strand
TCTACTCTACTCTACTCTACTCTACTCTACTCTACTCTACTCTACTCTACTCTACTCTACTCTACTCTATTCTACTCTACTCTACTCTACTCTACTCCACTCTACTGTTCGTTCATACTGTTGCTGAGGGCTGAAGGCTGCCCCAGTCTCGGTACTTTAGACAGACTGAACTCCTTAAGTTATACAATTATCAATCAGTTTGTCATTGTGGCTGGACTGGCTGGACAGACAGTATCAGAATAAGTTTTCGTTCGAGAAACAGCAAGGGCATTACCTTCGATATAAATATTGTATGTGTTGTCAATAGCTCGTAGAATTCAGGCACGGTTTTAAAGCAACACTGTATGACATTTCTCTCAAACCCTCTCATACACCCTTCGTTTCAGCCCATTGTCTTTCGGACTACACTAATATGAATTTGTGAACGGGTTTAAGACGTTGTATGCCCCAGGCTTAGCAAATTAACTACCCTCTCAATGCCAAACCCCCTCTTAATATGACGGAAATTTGTGGAATAAACTTAGTCGCAATTTGGCGGCACTGGAATATCAAGGTAAAGCAACGTTAATTGCACACAATATTGTGCTTGTGTTGGCATACAAAGTATTAAAGCACCTAGTGACGTCTCTTTCAAACTGTCTCAGCACTTTCCGTTGTTAGGCTACTCTAATGAAATTTTAGATACAGAAGTAGAATTATTGCGATTTGATGGTCCAGTCATCTAGATTATAGCCCACATTAAAAGAAGACAGTTTGAAGTTCAGACTAGAGTCATGGGATGGGCACCTTGTAACAGAGTGTACATGTGTTTAAGATACAAACCCTGTTTTCCTCTTGGAGCCGGGAGGAGTCGCTTTATCAGCGATTGTTGCTCTTACAACATTAGGTCATATTTGCTAGGCCAAAGTACTGTTATTACACCACCAGCTGTAACCTCAGCACAGTGAAAAATCAAAATCCGTGCGGCGAAATCTTAAAATACTTAAACTGAGCTAAGATATTAAATCAACATTTGCTTGCAGTGTATAAATAAAATTAATGACATTTTGTTTTAGATCTGTGATAACTGGCTATTTCCTCCGCCGAGTAGCATTTGTGGTTAAGGGCATATAATTAAATTACATGTTAATTTATAACACCGGTCTCTGTGGTGACAAACCACTATGGGTAAGTTGAGGCACATCACTCTTCCCTTCTACTGTATTATCATCTTGTCCTTCATCCTTTCTCTCTCGCTCACTCTTTCTCTCTCCCATCACTTATCTCCATCCTTTGACCATCCAGCATTCCCGTATTTTCTTCTATATTTTTCTATGGTGTATTATTTACGCTCTTCTTCTTGTAAGGTTTAACATATTAAAATTTTATGAATGTTACCATACTGCATACAAATTCACCCAGATTTATCGTGGCAATAGTCTATAATATTGTGAGCTCAATCTATTTTCTAGTCATGTTCATGTATTCTTCCTTGCCCTACAAAACATGGTGTTTTAGCAATCATGGCTTGCGTTTCAGAAAAGGTGAAGTATAGAAACTACTTCAGTGTTAAGATTACGTCACGCGCATTCTACATTCGCCTAAGTCATTGTTTGATGATTTGAGGTTTGTATGTTACTAAGATCTTCCATTCATCTTCATTTTCCTATTAAAACAAAATATGTAGAATTTTGACTTGTTATTACATCACAATTTCACTAGCTAAACCACATCTGCCTCATTGTATTGCTTTGAGCAACAGATGGAAAAGCGTTGAATTTCTCAAGACCTAAAAAAAATGACTTCAGCGAATATGGAATGAGCGTGACGATTCTCCTCATGACTATAACAGACCCTTCTCAATGATGTCAACATTGTCTGTTCAGGATTCACAACAAACCTGGTACAACAACACCTGGCCACAGCTCACAGAATGTTTCCAGAACACGGTCCTGCAGTGGATACCCTGTGGATGGCTGTGGATATCAGCACTTTTTTACATCCCTCACCTAAAGTCAGAAGAGAGAAAAAGACACGCATTTGGATGGATAGTCTATTCCAAGCTGGTATTAAACGAAGTTGTAATATATGTTAATCTTACCCTGCAATAACTTGTAGGATGCCGAAAGTAAATGAAGTAACACTGTAGCATAATTCCAACCTGGATTGAACAGAATTGAGATCATATGAACTCAGCTCGTGGACTTAGGTTCAGTTCACGTGAACTAGGTCTGAGCTTAATAGCTATTTTGAACGAATTGATTTGGATTTGTATTTTGGCTGCTTAATATGAAATTTTATTTTCTACTTAAATTTCAGTTCATTTCGCTCGTACCTCGCGAACGAAAACCGAATGCATATTTCTAAAACCAATGGGAACTGATCTCACCTGAAAACTACTTTATGTTTATAGATCTGAGCTAAACTTTTAAGGCCTTTTCTTCTACGTGAATTGAACTGAACGTGATCTGAACTGACTTTTTTTGCTGAACTTGCCTAACCCTGTTTATAGTCCCTGTTTGACGAGTCTTAACTACGGCGACTTAAATTCTGACCGGCCCTTCAGTGGGGTATGGATCAGCTGTCCATCCAAGAATTTTTCAATACTTGTGAAAAGTTCACTATTTTATCAGCAGCCACCATATCTACAAGCTGCATGACTGATTCTAGCGTGGCGTCGCTGGGAAGCTCGTTTCAAAATTATTCTCAAGGGCTGAGGAAAAGGTCAGCAGTTATGGGCTTTTTGCATAAAAGATCATGTTTACAGTAAATGCAAATGAACTAAATCTTTCAAAGAGTCGGATTTCGAATGGGTACGATATTCTTTTTACCTCTTTGGAATTTGATGGTAAGATGAAGCACTCGTAACCAGTTATAAATTTCCATTTGCAGGTGTGCGGTCTTCTTCTGTTTGCGATGTCCCTACTTGACCTTGACCTTCCTGCAGAGTCACTCAATTTTCAGAGATTTGCTGAGTCAGATCTGACACCTCTGTTATGGATGATAACATTTGTAAGCAAAATAAATCCTACGACATTAAATTTATTGTGTGAGAAATGATAGAGAATAGAGAATATCAGTATTGCATATATTATGTCATTATATAAGTAAGAGGACCCAGACTACTGAATTAGACCCACTTGCAAACATTTTGTCTGGTTCAGTGCTGGACGGCACCTTTCGATATCTGCTTACTCATTTTATACTAGGTAAAAGTTGGGCCACGAACGTGTCCAGTTCTATGATTTATTAGGTAGTTTCAGCTCCATCACGTGACCTAGGAATCCTTGCTTACATGTTGGTTTGTTTACATGCTCTGCTCATGCATGATTACTCGTCATTTATCAAAATATCCTAGCAATCCCTTGATCACGTGGTGTAACTGAAAAATACCCCATTGCTAATTCGATCATGAGCTTTCAATGTCCGAATTAAAAGGACCATGATCACAGTTTGAGCGGGAGGAATTTGATGCAAGTGAATCAAGCTGAAGTTTTAGCGTCATGTTCATATCTAAAGCATTGAAACAGAAGCCTGTGTAAGATATCAAAGACAAATGTGCAAACTATTGAATTTCGAATTATTTGCTCAATTTTAGGGAGGCCTTTTAAAAAAAAAAAAAATCACGATTTCTGCGTACAGCTGGTACATGTCATTTTATACTGCTACAGGCAGGTGAAGATGTTATCTAATTGTTAGTATTCGGTATCTGTAAAAGGGCCGAGGCAGTGACCGTAAATTCCCCTAAGAGTCGAGAAAGGAACTGAATGATCTGGCCTTAGGAAGTGGAAATAATATGAAGTGGGCTTTAGCAGGACTTATATCTTACTTTTGTTATTAATATAGATTTACTTCCCTCTTGACCTTGCAGGTCCTCCATTCGGTTCTAGTCATAATGGAGCACTCTTGTAATGTGATTCGCTCACCTGTTTTGTTCGTTTTCTGGATCTTAGCTGTCTTCTCAAGCACGGTTCCTCTGTACTCAACCATTATGTTGCAGGTGAGTAATCTCCCCAACTCCACAATTTACAGCTGAGTTGTTATTTGACACGTATTGTAGTTCGGTCTTCAAAGCTTCGCTGCTGCTGTAGCTTTCAAAACGCGTAAAAAACATTTAAACTGTGAATAAAATACTATGATTGGTTAATACATATTAATGAATGTTTTATGCAGATTCAAAATACTTGAAGACCAGAGAGGACAGTTCTACCCAAGATTTCCTTTCTTTAGCGGTGATGGTCCTGGTGGTAATCGTGGTGCTGCAGATCGTTAATTTGAGAGGGGAGAGGATGGAAGAATATTTAGGATGTTTGCTTATTTCTGGCTCCATAAGTTTGTGAGCAGACGGGAAGTGTGTTAGGGTCAAGGGTGAGCACTAGGCTCGCACGTGGAAGTTAGGGAGCATATTCAGGCAGCAGGTATTTAAGAATTAAATTGCTGTGAAGTTAGCGTCCCTGTGGTGTTGTGTTAACACGTTCAGGATTGCAAGCTGAGAGACCCTGGTTCGATTCCCGGCAGGGACATGCAATATTCTAGTGTAGGTTTTTTCGGCCCTTCTTCTCAGAATTGATCATTCACAGTAATTTGGTAAACTCCCTGGTGACACACTTTCCTAAAATAATATGCAACATCTGAAAATTATCAGCCTGAGATTCCTCACCCTTAATAAAGAAAGAATACTATATGCCTTGCCACCTTGTTACAAGTAGCCTACTCTGCCCATGTTCATTTGTCTTGAGGAAGAAAGTCAATATGTAAATAGTTGTGTGCGAAACAATATATGCATTTATTAGAGATGAGTTTTAGGTGGTTACATACGATAAAATTACTGTAAAAGACAAAAGAAATAGGTCTACAAGTAAATCTAGGCAAGGTGATTCAGGTTTCATAACATGTCCAAGTTTATTTCATTTTCAAGATTTATAACATGTCCAAACATGTCCAAGTTTATTTCATTTTCAGGTTTCATATCATGTCTACGTTTATTTCATTGTTTGAACAGACTTACAACTGGAATGCATTTGAGTCTATGGCACTTTGTCTAAGACACTGTGTTATGTTACTTGGTTTGTTTCTTACCTGCCTTCCTGCTGAACAAAGAGACCAGCGTAAGGTAAGAAACTGATGAACTTTACTACAGTAAAGTTAAAGGCCCGTCCAAGGTATGAAAGGACAGGAGAGACAAAATGGGAAGCTTTAGTAATCTGCATTCAGTCCTACCGTTCACCTCGTAGCGATTCTTTTTTTCTCCCCAAATTTCACGAAAAAAATAAACATTTTATATCATAGGCCTACTGCATAGAAACTTTTCAGTTGCTAGTTAACTGTCTCTCCTAACGTTACGGTAAAGAAAATTGATATATAAAAGGTTTAGTGTTTGAAATATGGAAGCAAATCCATATGAATCCAACCAGGCAGTGTCTAGAGCCATTTGCAGATGCCGCTTACCTTCCAACGGTAACGATCGGATGGTACAGCTTTAATAACACGCTTTTTTTTTTTAGTAGATACAGAGAGTGACATTACGGAATCCTCATCTTTACTTGACAACAGTTTAAATACTGGCAAATTATAGGGATATCCATTTTATAAATTGGCTCTCAGTTTTATGGCTCTTTCACCTATCAACACTTTTTTTTTTCGCAAGAGCATTTAGGGAATGATGGAAAGTAGACTTCATTAGTTTATGGGGTAAACCGTGCGTTCACATAAAGTGTCACAAACAGATCAACTTGTTTTGTCAATATCTAGCTGAGAGTAGACCGATATTTTATTAGAACAGTATTTGTCTCTCATTTTTAGAGAGGCATTAGTCTCTGAACTACAATGTCAGGGTCATTTGTGGGATTTTCCAGATGCAAGCTGGGTTGTCCCAGTAAACACATTTCTACTTTTAGGATATTGTGGCAGATAGAGAGCACCTCATGCGCCAGTGCCTATAATTAATGTGGAGTCAAGAGATGCAGATCCGTTATATTATTTATCATATTCAGACGTTGTTTGCATTTAAAAGTTATTTTTGTAATTGTTATTTGTCTTTACCGGGCTATTTATGATTCGAATTCGTTTATATCTACTTGTCTCAGGGTCACAACCCTGAACTGACTGCTTCGATGTTGTCATGGATCACCTTCAGCTGGGTGAATGGGTAAGATGATGGTATTATTGGCCTTTGTGTCTGAAAAAATGCAAGAAATTTGCAGTGTTCGTATTTTTAGTAAAGAAGGTCATTTATTGCGTAAGTTAGACGCTGAACTTCTACAGTATCAACAAGTTTAACACGTTTATAGAGCATTCGCAAACATTGTCCATACAGATAGGTTTGTTGTTCCTATCAAAATCTAGGGTGTGAGTGACTGTTGGTATTTGGCATTTTTATCCTTCATGTATTGATTTCAGCTGGCTCGTGGGTGTCTTGCTGTGGGTATAAGGATACCTGCGGCCACAGACCAGTTGCGGTCAGTCAAGAACTTCTCATATTTTCTATTGACCATCTCTTTTCTTCACTGCTTAATGATGTTTATTAAAACAAAAACAAATACCATGGTAACTATTCTTCAAGGTAAAAACTTTTTGGTCCCTATGCTCATCTTCTTTGTTGATTCATGATTAAAAGATGAATAGGAGTTTAATTAATAATTAATTGATTTCATTAATAGGACTTTTTACTACTTTAAGGATTCTGATCCGAGGCTCGGTGGCTCCGCTGAAGGAGGAAGATGTATACGTCTTACATCCAAGAGACAGGTGTAACAAAGTGATTAACAAGTTTTTGCCAGTCTGGGAAAGAGAAAGGTCAAAATCACTGAGGTAATGAATTTGTGTATTTTTATGGTCTTATCTAAAGTTAATGAAGAGAAAAATCCATTTTGGAAGTGGATGGAAAGGAGCTTCCCTGTAAGTTTGTGCCAATCTTATGATGAAAAAGTATTATTTTGATAAAAGCGGAATGATGAAATTGACAAGAGATAGGCTGCAATACCACTTTTCTTACAAAGATGTTCTTACTTTATAGGCATAGATTGCTTTGTTTTGGAAGTGAGTGGAAAGGACATCCCTGCAAGTTTGTGCCAATCTTATGATAAAAAATTATTATTTTGATAAAAGCGGAATGATGAACTTGACAAGAGATAGGCAGCATTACCACTTTTCCTACAAAGATGTTCTTACTTTATAGACATAGATTGCTTTGTTCGTTTGTATTCAATTCTTATGACTTTGGAAAAAAAACAAAAAACTAAGAGAACTTACACGTGCAGTTTTCTTGGGGAAACTTCTTCATATTCATGGTGAACTTTATGATTTTGAAGCATTACTCCAATCTATTTCAGTGCTGATGACGAATTGAAAAACAGACTTAATGGTAATGACCTGCAAAATGAAAAGCCTGAGAAAACTCCAGAACTGGGATCCCCCAATGGTCCCTTATTGAGTGGCAGCAAAATGAAAAGTTCAACAAACAACGACCTTTGTTCAGACAACGGCAAAGAGGCTGTTACAGAGCAGCCAGAGATCATTGAAAGGAATGGATCATTTATGAAGGCATTGATAAAATGCTACTGGTCGGAACTTGTTGCAGCTCAGTGGAGTTTGATAGCGTTTATAGTCACCTGCATTATCAGCCCTGTCATTCTTGGGTAAGATAATTTTGATAGCTATTCTAACATCATTTGTTTGAAGTGGTTAGTCCTTCCCTTAATAATTATAGATGCCCATTAGTAGGAAAACGTTGCGATTTAACGAAGATACACTGATCACCTTAGATTTGTTAAATACAGTATAGATTATTCTATTATTCGAGCAACTGCCGACATTTTTCAAATGACCAAAGTCAACGATGTTGAGAGCTTCAAAATCAAGCTAAAAACTGCTGTCATCAATTTTTTTTCCAAGCTCAGAATCAGGCACAGAACTTTGCATTTATTAGGCACAGAACTTTGCATTGATCAGCCTTTAATATGAGATGCTCTATGACACCTCCCAAAGTGGGGTTGGGCTGTTTGTTTCGATGATAGAGTGACAACAGCCACGTTGCAGTTGAACCCTATATATAAAGAATACATCTGTTCACACTATGTAAATGCCGAGGAGCGCAAATTTTGATACGGTAATGTTCTGGAAACAGAAGAATGTGGACTGTGGATCACTGTAGTAATGATATTATTTCATCTCTGTGCTTCGAAAATGGCGTACATAAGTCAGTTTTCAGACTTTTGAGGGAATTCAGGGAAAAGATTTTTGTGGCAAAGAGCGGGTATCTTTGCAGCAGATAATTTGATGGGAAAATATTGGCGCATTTATATTTTATATGTCGGAATGGGCCTTGATTCTATAAACAACATGTAGCCTTTTAACTTTAAAATGGCCTACGTCTGACTACAGTGATGATTTGGCTGAGGAATTGTGATACATTCAAGGGACATTCTTAAATTTTAGTACATCAAATGGCTATTTGTTTCCTTGTTTCTTAACACAATATTATCTCTAGCTACTTATTTAAACATACCGCCGTTCTTTCACTCAGATGGTTGATCAACTTCATCAAGGACCCATCTGATCAAGTCTGGCATGGCTACATCTACGCAGCAGCATTTGTAGTCATTAAAATTATGTGCTCTGTTTTCGGTGCTCTGGGTATATTCCTCACCAAAAGCTTGTCGTTACGCGTACACAGCACTGCACTGGCAGCCATCTTCAGGAAGGTGAGAAATCAGTTATAACTCAAAATAATAAATTGCTCAGAGTGTATAATCATAATATCGCTAATACAGTCTGCTGCTAAATGTAGAAACTACAAGACTTGTTACTAAGGGTCCGCCAGCAGTTGACAAAGCAGATATTCAGTAGGAGTGTTACTGGTAGCAGTGACCTCCAAGAGGTCCGTTACACAGTAAACACAAAGATGGCTGAAGAAACCCATTGAATGATGACACACTTTTCTATATATAATTCATTAATTTAGATACCTTCTCCAAAACTGTGAGATTCATAAAAATTTGTCAGCACAATTATTAAACATATTTATATAGACAGACATCACAATCTGAGCCAAAAATAGAAAGAAATAATATAGTCTACCAAGAGTGAATGATCTCTGACTGTAAAATTTGCAAAAACATCCTCTCTAGACTAGTGACACAGGAAGCTGGATTAAAATAAAATTTAATTCTATAACATTTAATGGGAGTTGGATTTCAGAAATGGAATGGGGACGGTTTCAAAATGGAATCACAGAAGTTCTCTCTGAAGTTCACTAAGACCTATGTATGACAAACAAAACTTCCCGTGTATTATTTGAGCTCAGAGCAGGTAGCCAAAGGCAGATCAATAGGTCTGTGTGTATGGCTTGACAACATTAACTGTGTTCAGGTAACATGGTGCTACATGGGCTAGATTAGATAATGTAACTAATAAATTTCATGGTGCTACATGGACTAAATTAGATAATGTAACTAATAAATTTCTTTAATGACATGAAAAACGTGTGTATGCTTTATCTAAATATACATAATATAGCGCTTTTATTTTCTCTTCGTTGNGGGTTACACAAGTTTTTCCCTCCAGAATATCACAAAGTCTATTGCTACTACCTTGCCACCTTCCACATTCTCATCAGTGATTAGCCGACCTATGTCTCTCGTAGCTCCATCATCACTTGATTTGCCTCCATCCAGACAACTGGTCGGCTCAGATTTATGCTGCGGTGCACTTGTGGAAGAGGAAGTGTCTCTGCCAGAAAGGAAAATGATCTCTTTATCATAGGTGATAGAGTACATACCTATATTGAGAATGAGAATAACAGCTACTGGCGCCTATTTTTTTTTCTTCTCTCGGCCCTATAAATGAAATGTGGTAATCTACACATTTTACTGCGATTTCAATTTTTTTTTTCGCCACGGAGGTTAGAGTACTTCCATTGCCCTATCTTTAAGGGTGGAGGGTCAAAGCCTAAAATTTCCATAAATTTCGTTCAAAAATAGTCACCTCTCCGTCTCACTCGCTACCCATTTTTTTCAGTTGAATTAACTTATTAAAATTGGTGTTGAACTTGTTGTTAAACTTGTCTGTGTGTTTGCGTGCACCGTTGCATAAAAAGCTCAGGCGCTTGAATTAGAGACGTATTCCCATATCCTCTTACTATGTCTCTCGGTTATTCTATTCCTATGCCTATTTTATTTAACTTTCTGTTTCTGTTTCAGTTTCTGCTGGCATTCGGAATCCTGTTCACATGCTTTTCTTCGGATGTTTCTTATTTTATTTTCCAGTCCTAGTGTTAGTACAGAAAACGTTGATTATTTTAAATAAATTCATTAAATATACCTGGGCCGAATCATACTAAGGTTCAACGTTGTTGATGATAATGATGATGATATGATAATGATTTTAAACTATCTGGAACTGCTTGACTGGCAAATGGAGCTGGCAAATAATTAGAACCGGAATCAAGATTTCATTAAATTTTGTCACATTTTTGCATGCAGTTTTAGTGAAATATTTATAGCATTTGTCATACACACTTGGTGGGGGGTGGGGCAGTGGAATGATTATGATGATGAGGATGACGACGATGATGATGATGACGATGATCATGTTCAAGAATGCCAATGATGATGATGTCAGTGTTAATGACCAAAGCTTTGGGAGCATCCTATTTATACCTTTTCTTTAGTCTCCTTCTCCTATGAATTTTATGATATGAGGATGTTTCTATTATGATGGCCGTGAGCATCAGTATGACAAGAAATGTTGTTTTCACTCACCCTGAAGTTCTATGCCTAAGACCACTTGCAATTTGATTCACTTGATTTGAATCACGCTCCATCTGGCTGACATGTGGGACCCAGTCATCGTCAGTGACTGCCTCAATTTGGCAGGACTGATTTAGCCTGGTGTTTCTATCTGGAAAATCATATATCATCACTCATTGGGGATCTGCATCCAAAATTATCGTACTAGTCTAGCTCTTTTGCACCAGTCTTTGCTTGCTTAAAGACGTTCACTTTCTTTGCTTAGAATCTCCAAAGGAGCGCCCACAGAATAAAGGGTCCGCGCCTTTCGCATTGTGCATTCCCTCTGGTTACTCCTGCTGGGGCCAAACACATGTAGCCCTGGCAATATTCTTCGATACAGGTAGACATGGCTTGTTTTTTAATATACAGCATGATACGAAATCCTTACCTCGCAGACAAACACTCTCCTTATCATCTCTTCTATCCAAATCGTCTTTGTCTTCATCTGAGACAGCATACTGGGCCAGAAACTGTGCGAAAGCTCCATCATGGCTAATCAACTGTTCATATGAACCATGTTCAGAAATCGTTCCATTATTCATCACAAAAATGTGATCCATGTACGGCAGCCACTGAGTACCATGTGTCACAAGAATTCTGGTCTGTCGGTAAAAAAAATAGGTCAGTCATTATTTTTTTGTTTAAATAAAAAAGACTTTCAAATGAACTTCCTGTTGGCTTAACATAGCTTTCCTTCCATCAGCGCTTTGCCCTGACATTTGCTCTACCGAAAATTCTTCCAAAGAGTATCTACACTGACACTGACTCTTCTTAGCATTCTTCCCAACAATACTTGGAACTGACATTGGCTCTTTGGAGCCATCTTCCTAACAGAGCCTTGCTCTGACATTGGCTCTACTGAGAATTATTTCAAGCAGCGCTCTACAAAGAACTTGGCTTTGCTGAACATATATTTTTTTTTAACAGCATTCTGTACCTATACTGATTTTCCTGAACATTCTTCCCAACAGCACTCTGTACTGACGCTGGGTTTTCTGAATATTCTTCCCAACAGCACTCTGTATTGACACTGAGTTTTCTGAACATTCTTCCCAATAGCTCTCTATACTGACACTGGGTTATCTGAACATTCTTCCCAACAGCACTCTATATTGACACAGGTTTTTCTGAGCATTCTTCCGAAAAGCACTCTGTACTGATACTTGTTTTTCTGAACATTCTTCCCAACAGCCCTCTACACTGACATTGACTCTTCTTAGCATACTTCCCAACAACGCTCTGCACTGACAATGGCCTACCTGGGCATCTTCCTCAACAGCACTTTGCACTGATATTGGCTCTAGTGAGCTTTCTTCCCAACAGATCCTTGCCCTGACATTGTCTCTACTGAGCATCTTCGCACAAGAACTCTATACTGAAACTGTCTCTGCTGCTTTTACTCTACTAAGTATTCTTACCAACAGCATTTTGCACTAATATTGGCTCTGCTTTCTTCCTAACAGTGCTCTGCGCTGACACTGGCTTTCCTGAACATTCCTCCCAACAGTGCTCTGTACTGACATGGCTTTATTTTCTTCTTAAGTGCTCTACACTGACATAATTATGCTCTCCTGAGCATTCTAATCAACAGCGCTCTGCACTTACACTGGCTCTTCCTAGCATTGTTGCCTATAACGCTCTGCACTGATGCTGGTTCTGCTGAGTATTCCTCCCAAAAATGCTCTTCAATCCTACCTTGTTCTTCAGCAATCCTGTCTGGCTCAGCACGTGTTCAAAGATTTGTCTCCCTACATGACTGTCCACAGCACTTAGCGGGTCATCCATCAGGTAAATGTCAGCCTGGCTGTAGACAGCTCTGGCCAGGGACACTCGCTGTTTCTGACCACCTGACAGGTTGATACCCTAGTGAGGATGAAATCAAACTAGATTCAACTTTTTCCTCTCTGGTGTCAGTGTAAAGATCATGGCAATCTTTTTTTTGTTGTTGCTGTTTTTGAATGGGGTAACAATGAGCTTGGAAATTTAAGTTTAAACTGATAGAAAATTAAACGAAACATCTTCATGTTACCACTTACAAGCATACTGTCCCCTGCGAAAATGCCACACTTCTACACACGACAAGCCACCATGATTTGCAGAAGGCAGTCCCGAATGGTGTCCAAAGTACAGTAAGATCTTTAGGGCGTCTTTGTCATCTTTATCTTTTTTTCAGCAATGCGTTTTATCTTACACTTTCAATTTACTTGATAGTGTTGATGTTGACACTAGATGTCAGTCTGATCTTAACATGGGCTTTGGGCAAAACATCTGCACTCTGGACAAATCGTAAACAAAATGCAGACGATAATAGAACTAAACAAGTAAACAAAACTTGGACCGAGGGCAGTGATAGTATCTCCCTCCCCCTCCTTCACCCCCCCAAACCCCAACCCAATTATCAATCTGACATAGTTACATAATGTAGTTTGAGATAATACTCAAACACAGCCCATCAAAACCATACCTTCTCTCCGATTTCAGTGCTGTCTCCAGCTGGCATTATATCCAAATCAGGTTGAAGTGCACAGGCGCTGATCACTTGCTGGTAAAACTTTAAGTTGTACGATCTACCAAAGAGGATGTTTTCCCTCAAAGTGTTATTCTGGATCCAAGCTTGTTGTGGGACATAGGCAACTGAAAACTGAGGAATTAAATATTATCATTG
This sequence comes from Ellobium chinense, assembly GCA_033807755.1. Lineage (NCBI taxonomy): Eukaryota > Metazoa > Mollusca > Gastropoda > Ellobiida > Ellobiidae > Ellobium > Ellobium chinense. The sequence continues at coordinate 15,876 of JAWQUT010000021.1, read as the reverse complement.
CTAGATCTTAACAATGATATAGATTAGGGGTGAAGTGCAGAAAGTTAAATGAAGGTATAGTCAACTCCGCTTATCGCAGCTCCTCGGAGCATGAAAAAAAGTTACGATTAAAAGGAGAGTCATCAGGTGATTTTTTTATAGAATGTATAGCATTTTCTCATGAGAAAAATGTTGCAATTGCGCAAACATTGCGATTAAGCAAGGCCAACTGTATAAAGTAAATTATTTTTTGCAGCGAACGCTGTACATTTTCACTTGGAACAGTTCATGAAACTATCTAAACAGACAAATGGCAAGGTCTGTTTTCAAACTTCTTTACCTTTTCGTCAACCCTATATCAGTGCTTCTTGAACTTTTGACAGATAAACCAACTTGTCTCATGACAAGCCTACACCTGCTAAAAACTTGCCCGTTACATTTTGTCCAAGTCAGTCGAAATACAGTGGTTCCACGAATTTAAATTGCTCATGCCTACTTACGCCTTATTACTCATATAAACGCAGGAGTGAGTGTTACATAATAACTCATCTTTCCGAAAAGTTACTAAAAAAGCTTTCCATGTGACTACACTAGGTCACCCGAACCCCATTCTCTGTTTACTTCCCAGTTCTGTTATTCAATCGCAACACTTGTTTACCAAAAGGCATTTCAGGCCATATTCATTATGGGATTGTTTGTCCTGGCTGGTTGGCTGATTCGGAAAGGTGAAATGTCATGCAGTCAGACTGTAGCACTCACATTAACACTGACACATCCTGTCACTTTGTGCATCTCCCCCAACGTGGCCGAGAGCAGAGAGGACTTGCCAGCACCAACAGGGCCTACAACTGCCACCAGCTGACCTGGAGTCACTGAGAAATTAATGCTGTGGATGACATAGGGACAAAAGTAATTAATAAAGCCTAGAGATGGAACTGACAAACAGTTTATACTGTAAAATGTTAACGAACAAAGACCACATAAACAGTTTATACTGTAAAATGTTAATGAATAATAATAATTAACTAAATAAATAATTAATAATAAGAATGCCACGTATACGTCTCGTGTCCAGCCTATTGCCAGCTCACGCGACTTCACATTATTATTATTCCAGCTGGTCTATTTATTTGAAGACTTCCTTCCCTCTCTCAACAGTATACAAAGCCGCAGCCATTTACAAGTGCTGATTACTGGCATTCTGATAGTATCCTCCACTGCCCATAGCCAAGTACCCATTTCACAGCTAGGACGGATGGAATGAGGAACATGTGAATGAAATGCTTTCCTAAGACACGACACGGCCATGATCGGGAATAGAACACACGACCTTTAAATCTTGAAACCAGCGCCATAACCATTCCACAAAAACTTCAAGACCAGCTTATCAATACGAAAGGAACTCTCTGTCTTTCCTATTAGTGAATCTTTCTAACGATTCAAGAGGCCAGGTCTCTGTACTCACTCGAGCAGAGATAAGGCAAGTTTACAAAATGTGTCTTGCTGTATTCTGTCAAGCTGCATTTGCGGTTGTTGTTGTTCTTTTATTTTATTTGGTATAAGATGGGTATGGATCAGAGGCCCAAGAGATACGATATATCCTTGCAAAACCAATACGGCTCAGGCCTGTTATGCACATTCATGAAAGACAGTGATCTTGGGAAGTGATCTGTCATAGATTTATACGTATCCTTTCTTAAGATGACTTAGTCAGTTGCAGTTAAGCAGCACGCCCATCAGCTCCATAGCTTCTCACACTTTTTATATCATGAACGCCTTATGAAAACGACTTGGTCTAATAATTTATTCAGCCACAATCATTGAAATTAATATAGGTCTACCTTTTCAAAATTCGAGGCCCTGTGTTTTCCCACTTGAACTCGCCGTCCACAATTCTTAGAGCCAGTTCTGAAAAAATAAACGACCCCCATTTATAAAAGTGGCAGTCATTCTCATTTCGTTAAAAGATTCCATCATAACAGTGCACTGCACAACATAGAAACATCATGTTTCCTAGAATATATTTTTGGCATCTGGCGCAAGGAAAAAGAAAATCATAATTAGACATAGATACAGCCTGTAAAACACACCGTCGGTGAACTGCAAAAATACACAGTCACTACAAAAGTCAAAATTGTGGAATGTCATCTCACCACAAATGGTAATCCTTCGCAGGAATCCTTTTGAAATATGCAGGTGCACGTACAGTAATAATCACGCAACCCTACAACAAGGGCAATAGCCCTGATAATGCAGAACACTAAGTTTGATAATTCGCCGTTTATGTAGCTGTACCTTTTACTTCTTGTACGGAACACTTCTACATAATACTCACCTGTTTTATATTATATATAGTATATACCACTGTAAACAAATAGTTGCCTCTCTTCGCTATCGCAATATTCATTCACTCCTTGGAAGCTGGGATTAAGCAAATCCATTTTTTGGGTCTATTTTAGACACATGCTGGGGATTAGCTTGTCTTTGGAACAGGCTAACACTTTCGCATACTTATGTGACTCATAGTTCTTGCCCAACAGACATCATACACACTGTTCAATGAGGGACTCATATAGGCTGTGATAAAATGTCAAATTGAAATGCAAAATGGCCACTACTAACTGTCTGAGATATCCCTGACTGTGCTGTTCGCATCTAGATCCTCAATACTGAGATACTTATTCATCCTCGTAAGAGCGGTAGCAGCCTGAAAAATAAGACATAGGTCAGCAGCAGCTGTCAATGAAATTTCAGCCAAAGTCTCTGAGCACTGGCATACAAGCATTTATTTTTCAATATTATCGTAATCTTTAAAATAACCACAAGATTAAAATTGATCAGTCGTAAGAGGTGGTATTATATTATGATTTTAAACCACTTTAAAGTGAGTTATGAAAATGTCAAATTTCCTATCTAAAAATCCGCATATTAAGTTACTAGAGTTGAAGTATTGCGAAAGATGGTAGATAGTAATGGCTATATATCACATGTGATAACAAAGAAAAATATGACAAACAACGAGTAAGAGCCCGGCTCAGATTAGATATGAGCTCTGGTCGTCTTTCAATTCTGAGAATAAGGCCAGAGTTCTGTAACAAATCAGGAGTTTACGAATGCATCAGTATATGTCTCTTATTCTCCATTCTTCTTTGTTTTCTTGATTAAATATAGAAATGTTAAAACTCATGTCATTATAACATACCAGCATCGCACTGTTGACAATCTTTGGTAGCATATTGACACCATACTGGACAAGGTCTATGTAGTTCATGGTCAAGAAAGTAGTTTTGGCATCCAGATAGTGGTTAGCATTGGTCAGTACATAGGTGAGCACCATGAAGTACAGCATCTAATAAATCAAAACATTTGAAAAATAAGTGTCCGTATCCGTATGCATAATCCTCCGTCCCCCAAAACAGTATTAGTGTTCACTGTGGTTAACGCAGTACGTTAACTAACGTATGGATTATGCATACGGCCACAGATGTTATAACTTACGCTATGCTTGTGGTTACATAATCCAGCCTGCGCATAGCTGACTGACCTTCTTTACAACTGTGGTGGAACTTATCAGAATGGCAAAAAAAAAATACATTGCAGTACGTTCAAAGCATGGAGCTAATTTCAGAAAGTAGAGGTAAAGTAAATGGATGGTCGTTTTATTCTTCTCTTTCATATCCTGCTTTTCACCTGCATCATCCTCTATTCGGGTCCCATTCATATGAAGTTAATCATGAGGAGGTGCATTAAAAGAATTCATATGGTGATTACCCAAAACATGGAAACAAGCCAAGCAAACGATGCCACACCCTCCATTAGGGACAATTTCAGCAACAGACTCAACTGTCTCTCTCGAATCTCTGTGACTTTGTCGATGAACAGTGGCTCCCATCCATATAATTTGATGACCTGCAAACATGAATGTTAAATAAGAGGAATTATTTTCCATTCTTAAATTTTGTAAAAACGAACACTTATCATTGCCCAGTGAACCGTTACAGAGGACCTCTGGATTTCATACATGTACGAGATCAAAATGAAAGAAAAACACAACAAAGATTTTATGTCGACACATTTGTATTTATTAAATTTTCATTGTTTCTTAATTGATATGTTAACCTTATACGTAACAATGCGTAAATAAGTACTGGAGGCCATTGTACTATCTGAAGCCTTTTGCTTTGCTTAAATAAGCTTAGTTAAGTCATATTTCTGTACTATTACCTTTCCTTAGCTCTCATATGTAGAGGAGCAGCCAAAAATTCCAGTGCTTAATTCGTAAGCTGCGGAAACCAGAAGCAAGCATAGCCCCACTGCTAGGAAAGCTTGTTTTTGACTCTCCTTTCCGGTGAGTATGCATTGAGTGGCTAACTCTTTGATTCTGAGTGTATGCACCCGTTGCATGTGTTTAATTTCCGGTGAGTATGGAGGGACGAATGACACAGGTGTTTATAAAGTATAAGTATTTCTGTGTTAGCCTGTCAGAATGGTAGTGGTAAGATCTGTTAATCAATAGCTATAGGAAGTATAGTAGCCGGAAACTCCTCTTTTCAGTGCTTTTCATCTGCTATCCATTCTCACATGTGAGTATGTCAGTACAATAGTGGTCTAATACTACTTTCGGTGGAAACAGATAGCATTATGGATGCCTCCAAATCTTAAATGTCAAATACAGGTCCAACTCCACTAGAGCAAATTAAATATTTTCTATCTTTTCACTCAGTCCGTTTTTTTTTTTGTTTTTCTTGAAAACAAAATGGGCATCTCTGCTCTCTCCAATTAAAGAAATTTCAGTAACAATATACACTTACATATCTGTTACCAGCCTTTTTAAGGTGAAAATGGGCTAACTCCACAAAACCTTAAGTTTCATTAATTGGTGTTAATGCCATCCAGAATGCACCGTTCTGTTCATGACTGAGTATTTTATATAATTCACTTAAGGACTGTTTGAAATAAAACTGAATTTCTAACTTTAAGAACACCCTTTTCCTGACAACAGAGAACGCGTAAGAGGAGTTGAACCATGTTTGTATTGAGGACATAGTCATAAACACAGTATTAACTCACCTTGATCCCATTCAGCACCTCATTCATGACCTTTAACCTCTCGTCATTGATCACCGCGATCTGGTATTTGTACATCACCAGACAGTTTACTACGAACATGGCTATAATAAACCCTAGACCTGAAAGGACAGTCCGTAAAAAATGAAGTGAGATGATTAATTATAGTGGGCATATTTATCTTAAATCTTCATATACATTAATCAATGCTTAAATTTTAATACATTTTGCATAATATTTACAAAAATGTCAAAATTGCTAATAAAGAGAGGAAACACGAAAGTGGACATTGTTGATTAAAGGTCAACAGACACCTAACTGGCAGCTCCGAGGATGCACTCTGTGAGTGGAGAGGATCACACATCCTGCCACATCTTACAAGAATGTCCACCTGTGTCTAGACAGCTTCAGGAGAAAGGTCTGGTCAGCAGATACCGCCTTGTACAATGCCATAGGGCTCGGCGGCTGACCTGAAGAGATCACTTCACTTTCTGAATCAAATTCAAACCGGCATCTTTGTATTAACATGATATTCTGGATAGGCCGAAGAAGAGGAGTCTACAAATTGTACCAAGCTCCATACTCAATGATAAGTTATACTCATTCTGGTTAACATTATGTTGCACTCATACCACATTCGCCTAAGTCATTTTCGATGATTTGGTTGCCTATTAAGACTATAATCTTTCATTTATCTTCTTTTCCCTATTAGAACAAATGTAGAATTTCGACTTGTTATTAAATCTCAGATTTACAAGCTAAACCACGTCTGCTTTGAGCAAAATTCAGAGCACTAAACTTCTCAAAAACTCAAAAATGACTTGGGCGATTGTAGAATGAGCGTGGCAAATTGATCAGGAGAAACTGAATGTTCAATCTTCACGGGTTTCAAATGTTATTCCGAGTTGAAATTGGGTTTTGTGTCTTCGGTACCACAATACTATCAGCATATATCACAGATCACAGACAGGACAGATATCAGAGAATCATTGAACCATACCTGCCAACATGGCCAACCCAATGACTATGTACAACAGATAGACTCCAGTGATCAAGAAGACCACGCTGAGCCAGACCTGGTAAGACCACTTGACCAACTCGTCCAGGTGATCACCATCAGTGGACATCAGATTTATTATCTCACCCACGTTGGTCTTCTTACGACCTTCACTGCTCATCGTCAAGGCCTTTGGAGAGAAATGTGATACCTGCCATTCCATCTGACCTGTCATTCTTTCTTTATTCAGGTGCACTTTGCACCTCCCACCCTCTTCATCATTTTCAAATACAAACAAATCCTATCCTTATCTCTTCTCTTCTGTTTTCTTCCCCTCTCTCTCTCTCTCTCTCTCTCTCTCTCTCTCTCTCTCTCTTTCTCTCTCTTTCTCTCTCTTTCTCCTTCTCATCTGTTGCCCCTTCACATCCACTGCATGTTCTGGAATCAGTATGACAACGAAGAGAAAATAAAAGAGTGATATTATGTGCATTAGATAAAGCATACACACGTTTTTCATGTTGTCAAAGAAATTTATAAGTTACATTATCTAATTTAGTCCATGTAGCACCATGAAATTTATTAGTTACATTATCTAATCTAGCCCATGTACCACCATGTTACCTGAACACAGTCAATGTTGTCAAGCCATACACACAGACCTATGGATCTGCCTTTGGCTACCTGCCCTGAGCTCAAATAATACACAGGAAGATTTTTTTGTCATACATGGGTCCTAGTGAACTTCAGAGAGAAACTCTGTGATTCCACTTTGAAATCGTCCCCATTTCAAAAATCCAACTCCCTTTAAATGTTATAGAATTAAATTTTATTTTAATCCAGCTTCCTGTGTCACTAGTCTAGAGAGGATGTTTTTGCAGATTTTACAGTCGTGAGATCACTCACTCTTGGTAGACTATTTTATTTCTTTCTTTTGTTGGCTCAGATTGTGATTTCTGTCGTATATGTTCAATAATTGTGCTGACAAATGTTTTCTATGAATCTAACAGTTTTGGAGAAGGTATCTAAATAAATTAATTATACATAGAAAAGTGTGTCATCATTCAATGGATTTCTTCAGCCATCTTCGTGTTTACTGTGTAACGGACCTCTTAGAGGTCATTGCTACCAGTAACACTCCTACTAAATATCTGCTTTGTCAACTGCTGGCGGACCCTTATTAACATGTCTTTGTAGTTTCTACATTTAGCAGCAGACTGTACGAGCGATACATGATTATACACTCTGAGCAATTTATTATTTTGAGTTATAACTGATTTCTCACCTTCCTGAAGATGGCTGCCAGTGCAGTGCTGTGTACGCGTAACGACAAGCTTTTGGTGAGGAATATACCCAGAGCACCAAAAACAGAGCATATAATTTTAGTGACTACAAATGCTGCTGCGTAGATGTAGCCATGCCAGACTTGATCAGATGGGTCCTTGATAAAGTTGATCAACCATCTGAGTGAAAGAATGGCGTTATGTTTAAATAAGTAGCTATAGATAATATTGTGTTAAGACACAAGAAAACAAACAGCAGCCATCTGATGTACTAAAATTTAAGAATGTCTCTTGAATGTATCACAATTGCTCAGTCAAATCATCACTGTACACAGGAAATGGTCTAGTCAGACGTAGGCCATTTTAAAGGTAACATGTTGTTTATAGAATCAAGACCCATTCCGACGTGTTAAAAAAATATAAAATGCGCCAATATTTTCCCATCAAACTTTCTGCTGCAAAGACACCCGCTCTTTGCCACAAAAATCTGTTCCCTGCATTCCCTCAAAAGTCTGAAAACTGACTTAAGTACGCCATTTTCGAAGCACAGAGATGAAATAATATCATTACTATAGTCATCCACAATCCACATTCTTCTGTTTCCAGACCATTAACGGTCGTATCAAAATTTGCGCTTCTCGGCATATACATAGTGTGAACAGATGTATTCTTTATATTTGGGTTCAGCTGCAGCTTGGCTGTTGTCACTCTATCATCGAAACAAATAACCCAACTCCACTTTGGGAGGTGTCATAGAGCATCTCATACTAAAGGCTGATCAATGCAAAGTTCTGTGCCTAATAAATGCAAAGTTCTGTGCCTGATTCTGAGTTTGGAAAAAAAATTGATGACAGCAGTTTTTAGCTTGATTTTGAAGCTCTCAACGTCGTTGACTTTGGCCATTTGAAATCTGTCGGCAGTTGCTCGAATAATAGAATAATCCATACTGTATTTAACAAATCTAAGGTGATCAGTGTATCTTCGTTAATTCGCAACTTTTCCCTACTCTTGGGAATCTGTAATTAAGGGAAGGACTAACCACTTGAAATAAATGATGTTAGAATAGCTATCAAAATTATCTTACCCAAGAATTATAGGGCTGATAATGCAGGTGACTATAAACGCTATCAAACTCCACTGGGCTGCAACAAGTTCCGACCAGTAGCATTTTATCAATGCCTTCATAAATGATCCATTCCTTTCAATGATCTCTGGCTGCTCCGTAACAGCCTCTTTGCCGTTGTCTGAACAAAGGTCGTTGTTTGTTGAACTTTTCATTTTGCTGCCACTCAATAAGGGACCATTGGGGGATCCCAGTTCTGGAGTTTTCTCAGGCTTTTCATTTTGCAGGTCATTACCATTAAGTCTGTTTTTCAATTCGTCATCAGCACTGAAATAGATTGGAGTAATGCTTCAAAATCATAAAGTTTACCATGAATATGAAGAGGTTTCCCTAAGAAAACTGCACGTGTAAGTTCTTTTAGTTTTTTTTTTTTTTTTCGAAAGTCATAAGAATTGAATACAAACGAACAAAGCAATCTATGTCTATAAAGTAAGAACATCTTTGTAGGAAAAGTGGTAATGCTGCCTATCTCTTGTCAAGTTCATCATTCCGCTTTTATCAAAATAATAATTTTTTATCATAAGATTGGCACAAACTTGCAGGGATGTCCTTTCCACTCACTTCCAAAACAAAGCAATCCATGCCTATAAAGTAAGAACATCTTTGTAAGAAAAGTGGTATTGCTGCCTATCTCTTGTCAATTTCATCATTCCGCTTTTATCAAAATAATACTTTTTCATCATGAGATTGGCACAAACTTATAGAGAAGCTCCTTTCCACCCACTTCCAAAATGGATTTTTCTTTTCATTTACTTAGATAAGACCAAAGAAATACATGAAGACATTACCTCAGTGATTTTGACTTTTCTCTTTCCCAGACTGGCAAAAACTTATTAATCACTTTGTTACATCTGTCTCTTGGATGTAAGTCGTATACATCTTCCTCCTTCAGCGGGGCCACCGAGCCTCGGATCAGAATCCTTAAAGTAGTGAAAACTCCTATTAATGAAATTAATTAATTAATTATTAATTAAACTCTATTCATCTTTTAATCATGAATCAACAAAGAAGATTAGCATAGGGACCAAACAGTTTTTAACCTTGAAGAATAGTTACCATGGTATTTGTTTTTGTTTTAATAAACATCATTAAGCAGTGAAGAAAAGAGATGGTCAATAGAGAGTATGAGAAGTTCTTGACTGACCGCAACTGGTCTGTGGCCGCAGGTATCCTTATACCCACAGCAAGACACCCACGAGCCAGCTGAAATCAATACATGAAGGGGAAAAAATGCCAAATACCAACTGTCACTCACACCCTAGATTTTGATAGGAACAACAAGCCTACCTATAATTATGGACAATGTTTGCGAATGCTCTATAAACGTGTTAAACTTGCTGATACTGTAGAAGTCCAGCGTCTTACTTACGCAACATATGACCTTCTTTACTTCAAGTACGAACACTGCAAATTTCTTGCATTTTTTCAGACACGAAGGCCAATAACACCATAATCTTACCCATTCACCCAGCTGAAGGTGATCCATGACAACATCGAGGCAGTCAGTTCAGGGTTGTGACCCTGAGACAAGTAGATATAAACGAATTCGAATCATTAATAGCCCGGTAAAGACAAAAAACAATTACAAAAATAACTTTTAAATGCAAACAACATCTGAATAGGATAAATAATATAACGGATCTGCATCTCTTGACTCCACATTCATTATAGGCACTGGCGAATGAGGTGCTCTCTATCTGCCACAATATCCTAAAAGTAGAAATATGTTTACTGGGACAACCCAGCTTGCATCTGGAAAATCCCACAAATGGCCCTGACATTGTAGTTCAGAGGCTAATGCCTCTCTAAAAATGAGAGACAAATACTGTTCTAATAAAATGTTAGTCTACTCTCAGCTAGATATTGACAAAACAAGTTGATCTGTTTGTGACAGTTTATGTGAACGCAGGGTTTACCCCGTAAACTAATACTAATAAAGTCTACTTTCCATCATTCCCTAAATGCTCTTGCCCCTCCAAAAAAGTGTTGATAGGTGAAAGAGCCATAAAACTGAGAGCCAAATTATAAAATGGATATCCGTATAATTTGCCAGTATTTAAACTGTTGTCAAGTAAAGGTGAGGATTCCGTAATGTCATTCTCTGTATCTACTCAAACAAAAGCGTGTTATTAAAGCTGTTCCATCCGATCGTTACCGTTGGAAGGTAAGCGGCGCCTGCAAATGGCTCTAGACACTGCCTGGCTGGATTTATATGGATTTGCTTTCATATTTCAAACACTAAACCTTTTATATATCAATTTTCTTTACCGTAACGTTAGGAGAGACAGTTAACTAGCAACTGAAAAGTTTCTATGCAGTAGGCCTATGATATAAAATGTTTATTTTTTTCGTGAAATTTGGGGAGAAAAAAAGAATCGCTACGAGGTGAACGGTAGGACTGAATGCAGATTACTAAAGCTTCCCATTTTGTCTCTCCTGTCCTTTCATACCTTGGGTGGGTCTTTAACTTTACTGTAGTAAAGTTCATCAGTTTCTTACCTTACGCTGGTCTCTTTGTTCGGCAGGAAGGCAAGTAAGAAACAAACCAAGTAACATAACACAGTGTCTTAGACAAAGTGCCATAGACTCAAATGCATTCCAGTTGTAAGTCTGTTCAAACAATGAAATAAACGTAGACATGATATGAAACCTGAAAATGAAATAAACTTGGACATGTTTGGACATGTTATAAATCTTGAAAATGAAATAAACTTGGACATGTTATGAAACCTGAATCACCTTGCCTAAATTTACTTGTAGACCTAGACTATTCCTCTTGTCTTTTACAGTAATTTTATCGTATGTAACCACCTAAAGCTCATCTCAAAAAAATGCATATGTTTGTTTCGCACAAAACCATTTACATATTGACGTTCTTCCTCAAGACAAATGAACATGGGCAGAACTGGTTATCTATGGAGCCAGAAATAAGCAAACATTCTAAATATTCTTCCATCCTCTCCCCTCTCAAATTAACGATCTGCTGCACCACGATTACCATCAGGACCATCACCGCTAAAGAAAGGAAATCTTGGGTAGAACTGTCCTCTCTGGTCTTCAAGTATTTTGAATCTGCATAAAACATTCATGAATATGTATTAACCAATCATGATATTTTATTCACAGTTTAGATAGTTTTCATTTGTTTTGGAAGCTACAGCAGCAGCGAAACTATGAAGAACGAACTACAATACGTGTCAAAGAACAACTCAGCTGTAAATTGTGGAGTTGGGGAGACTACTCACCTGCAACATAATGGTTGAGTACAGAGGAACCGTGCTTGAGAAGACAGCTAAGATCCAGAAAACGAACAAAACCGGTGACCGGATCACATTACAAGAGTGCTCCATTATGACCAGAACCGAATGGAGGAGCTGCAAGGTCAAGAGGGAAGTAAATCTATATTAATAACAAAAATAAGATATAAGTCCTGCTAAAGCCCACTTCATTTGATTTCCACTTGCTCAGGCCAGATCATTCATTTCCTTTCTCGACTCTTAGGGGAATTTACGGTTAGTGCCTCATCCCTTTTACAGATACCGAATACTAACAATTAGATAACATCTTCATCTGCCTGTAGCAGTAGGCCTATACAATGACATGTACCAGCTGTACGCAGAAATCCTGAAATATTTTTTTTTTGTTTAAAAGGCCTCCCTAAAATTGTGCAAATAATTCGAAATTCAATAGTTTGCACATTTGTCTTTGATATCTTACACAGAATTTTTGTCTCAATGCTTCAGACATGAAAATGACGCTAAAACTTCAGCTTGATTCACTTGCATCAAATTCCTCCTGCTCAAACTGTGATCCTGGTCCTTTTAATTCGGACATTGAAAGCTCATGGTCGAATTGGCAATAAATCATGGAACTGGAAATGTTCCTGGCATAACTTTTGCCTACTATGAAATAAGTAAGCAGATGTCGAAAGGTGGTCTCCAGCACTGAACCAAACAAAATGTTTGCAAATGGGTCTAATTCAGTAGTCTGGGTCCTTTTACTGATATACTGACATAATTATGCAATACTTATATTCTCTATTCTCTATCATTTTTCACACAATAAATTTAATGTCATAGAATATATTTTGCTTACAAATGTTATCATCCATAACAGAGGTGTCAGATCTGACTCAGCAAATCTCTGAAAATTGAGTGACTCTGCAGGAAGGTCAAGGTCAAGTAGGGACATCGCAAACAGAAGAAGACCGCACACCTGCAAATGGAAATTTATAACTGGTTACGAGTGCTTCATCTTACCATCAAATTCCAAAGAGGTAAAAAGAATATCGTACCCATTCGAAATCCGACTCTTTGAAAGATTTAGTTCATTTGCATTTACTGTAAACATGATCTTTTATGCAAAAAGCCAATAACTGCTGACCTTTTCCTCAGCCCTTGAGAATAATTTTGAAACCAGCTTCCCAGCGACGCCACGCTAGAATCAGTCATGCCACTTGTAGATATGGTGGCTACTGTGAAATTAATAGTGAAAGTTTCACAAATATTGAAAAATTCTTGGATGGACAGCTGATCCATACCCCATTGAAGGGCCGGTCAGAATTTATGTCGTCGTAGTTAAGACTCGTCAAACTGGGACTGGTAACAGAGTTAGGCAAGTTCATCAAAAAAGTCAGTTCAGATCACATTCAGTTCAATTCACTTAGAAGGAAAGGCCTTAAAAGTTTATCAGGTGAGATCAGTTCCCATTGGTTTTAGAAATAGGAATTCGATTTTCGTTCGCGAGGTAGATGCGAAATGAAATGAAATTTAAGTAGAAAATAAAATTTAATATTAAGCAGCCAAAATACAAATCCAGATCAGTTCGTCCAAAAAAGCCATTAAGCTCAGATCAAGTACACGTGAACTGAACCTAAGTCCACAAGCTGAGTTATATGATCTCAATTCTGCTCAATCCTGGTTGAAAGTATGCTACAGTATTACGTCATTTATTTTCAGCATCCTACAAGTTGTTGCAGGGTCAGATTCACATTAATAAATTACAATTTCGTTGAATGCTGCATTGGTCATACCAGCTTGGAATAGACTATCCATCCAAACGCGTGCCTTTTTCTCTCTTCTGACTTTAGGTGAGGGATGTAAAAAAGTGTTGATATCCACAGCCATCCACAGGGTATCCACTGCAGGACCGTGTTCTGGAAACATTCTGTGAGCTGTGGCCAGGTGTTGTTGTACCAGGTTTGTTGTGAATCCTGAACAGACAATGTTGACATCATTGATAAGGGTCTGTTATAGTCATGAGGAGAATCGTCACGCTCATTCTATATTGGCCAAAGTCATTTTTTATTAGGTTTTGAGAAATTTAGCGGTTTCCATCTGTTGCTCAAAGCAATACAATGAGGCAGATTATTGTGGTTTAGCTAGTGAAATTGTGATGTAATAACAAGTCAAAATTCTACATATTTTGTTTTAATAGGAAAATGAAGATAAATGGAAGATCTTAGTAACATACAAACCTCAAATTCAAATCATCAAACAATGACTTAGGCGAATGTAGAATGCGCGTGACGTAATCTTAACACTGAAGTAGTTTCTATACTTCACCTTTTCTGAAACGCAAGCCGTGCTTGCTAAAACACCATGTTTTGTAGGGCAAGGAAGAATACATGAACATGACTAGAAAATAGATTGAGCTCACAATATTATAGACTATTGCCACGATAAATCTGGGTGAATTTGTATGCAGTATGGTAACATTCATAAAATTTTAATATGTTAAACCTTACAAGAAGAAGAGCGTAAATAATACACCATAGAAAAATATAGAAGAAAATACGGGAATGCTGGATGGTCAAAGGATGGAGATAAGTGATGGGAGAGAGAAAGAGTGAGCGAGAGAGAAAGGATGAAGGACAAGATGGTAATACAGTGGAAGGGATGAGTGATGTGCCTCAACTTACCCATAGTGGTTTGTCACCACAGAGACCGGTGTTATAAATTAACATGTAATTTAATTATATGCCCTTAACCACAAATGCTACTCGGCGGAGGAAATAGCCAGTTATCACAGATCTAAAACAAAATGTCATTAATTTTATTTATACACTGCAAGCAAATGTTGATTTAATATCTTAGCTCAGTTTAAGTATTTTAAGATTTCGCCGCACGGATTTTGATTTTTCACTGTGCTGAGGTTACAGCTGGTGGTGTAATAACAGTACTTTGGCCTAGCAAATATGACCTAATGTTGTAAGAGCAACAATCGCTGATAAAGCGACTCCTCCCGGCTCCAAGAGGAAAACAGGGTTTGTATCTTAAACACATGCACACTCTGTTACAAGGTGCCCATCCCATGACTCTAGTCTGAACTTCAAACTGTCTACTTTTAATGTGGGCTATAATCTAGATGACTGGACCATCAAATCGCAATAATTCTACTTCTGTATCTAAAATTTCATTAGAGTAGCCTAACAACGGAAAGTGCTGAGACAGTTTGAAAGAGACGTCACTAGGTGCTTTAATACTTTGTATGCCAACACAAGCACAATATTGTGTGCAATTAATGTTGCTTACCTTGATATTCCAGTGTCGCTAAATTGCGACTAAGTTTATTCCACAAATTTCCGTCATATTAAGAGGGGCTTTGGGATTGAGAGGGTAGTTAATCTGCTAAGCCTGGGGCATACAACGTCTTAAACCCGTTCACAAATTCATATTAGTGTAGTCCGAAAGACAATGGGCTGAAACGAAGGGTGTATGAGAAGGTTTGGCTGTTTGAGAGAAATATCATACAGTGTTGCTTTAAAACCGTGCCTGAATCCTACGAGCTTATGAAAACACAGACTATTATTTATTGCTAACGTAATGCCCTCGCTGTTTCTCGATCGAATAATTATTCTGATACTGTCAAGCCAGTCCAGCCACAATGACAAACTGATTGACGATTATATAACTTAAGGAGTTCAGTCTGTCTAAAGCACCGAGACTGGGGCAGCCTTCAGTCTTCAGCAAGCCAGTATGAACGAAGAGTAGAGTAGAGTAGAGTAGAGTAGAGTAGAGTAGAGTAGAGTAGAGTAGAGTAGAGTAGAGTAGAGTAGAGTAGAGTAGAGTAGAGTAGAGTAGAATAGAGTAGAGAGTAGAGTAGAGTAGAGTAGAGTAGAGTAGAGTAGAGTAGAGTAGAGTAAGAGTAGAGTAGAGTAGAGTAGAGTAGAGTAGAGTAGAGTAGAGTAGAGTAGAGTACGGTATGGTATTTTATGGCATAGAATAGTATGGTATGGGCGAGAAAGAAAACAGGCGGAAATGTCAATGATGAAATAAGCACACATTCGAACACCACCCTATCCCATAGAAATACCACATTTTCAGTGTTTGCAACGGTATCATTAAAGTTCGTCTTTGCTTCTTGCCCCTAGAGAGAAAAGACCCTAATAGGTAATTTAATACACAGAGTAATGGACCGCGGATTGTTAC
>JAWQUT010000020.1:4025151-4043564 GCA_033807755.1 Ellobium chinense | reverse complement strand
ACCCACCCGTGGACTAATTTCCAAGTGATGGTAAGATTCATTCATTCTTTCGTTCACTTATTTATTGTTCATTCAATGTATCTCACTGACCTGAGACTTCTGTTGTTTTTTTTTTAAATACACAAACCGTATTCTATACGAGTGTGCACGCAGGTATCTGTGTGTGTGTGTGTGTGTGTGTGTGTGTGTGTGTGTGTGTGTGTGTGTGTGTGTGTGTNTGTGTGTGTGTGTGTGTGTATGTGTGCGTGCGTGCGTGCGTGCGTGCGTGCGTGCGTACGTGTGTGTGTGTGTGTGTGTGTGTGTGTGAGCCTTTTAAAAAAAAAAATTACTTATGATTGAATATCTTAGGAGTTTTTTGGCCATGTAAACATTGTAAACAAAGTAAACAATAGGGCCAATGAACATTATATCTTTATCTTATCTTCTGGTTTATGTTCTGATCAGTTGATTGTCCATTGGCACCTCTTCCACCTCTTTCCTTATCCACCCGGCCACTCAGCACACACTGTTATTGTCGTAGTTGTACATCGAACGGCATTCCACACAATTTAGTATTGGGTGACTGTTGCTGACCCATTTTTGTATGAGTGATGTCGATTTCCATTACCGTATTTTATTACGGTTATTATGCCGGTTGTATTTCGGATCATATTCTTGATCTCCGAGTTGGGCCCAACGAAAATTTGATTAAATTGCTTTAGGTATGAAGATGCCAATGTTTTCATTGTTGGCTATGTTAGGTTTTACACCTCTCATTAACTTATCGTGGGGTGCCGTTTCAAAATACTTTCCAAATATATATGTAGTTTAGCTCTTCCTCCAAATTTTGACACAAAGAAAAATGCACCTGAACCAGTTAGATTTTGAGAACTTAGGCAGTGAAGCAGACTCTTGAGCTCAGAACCTTATATGGCATGTTACTTCATCTGCTTTGTTTCTTGCATTTATAATTAAACGTGTTTATAGCATTGCCCTCCCAGGTGCCATTAACAGCTGTCATTATTTTATGACATTGTTTTAAGACAATATTTCAAAAGGAACAACAAGGCTATTGATTGCTTACCACTGGGTACGGAACTCACTGCACTGCACTTCATCCCAAATTAAATGGAACCTTGGTTTTTATTTCTTTATTGCTAGTTTCTTTCAACGAATGTCTGAACAGAAATGTTTAAACTTCGTTGCAGGTCACCATGTCCGAGGGATTGAATAGGAGTACACCAAGAAGGATGGAATGAAGCCCAAGCCATCAGCCTGTTACACTGTCTCTTTATGCTTCTTCTTCTTTCTCGTTGTCAACTTTGCGTGAATTCTTTTTTCTGATGATAATAAAGTCAACGCAGCAATTTGCCACTTCTTGTTCCTTATATTACAGGTCATTTTCCATTTTCCATTGTTACTTATTTATTGCTGCTTTTTATTTGCGACAGTTCTTTATAAGGTTACTTCAATTAATTGAACATTTAGGTTTGCTCATAATCGAATGTTACACGCATGATCGACATTTTTTTGCGCTTAGTGGCAAATGTTAATGTTTATTTCACAGACGTAACCGGATAAAGAAATGTGACAAGACCTAGCGAGATTTCTTTTTTTTCCCCCCAGCAATGAAATCCGTGAAATTTGCGATTCATAAGTTTTGATAGTGAAGTTATTGCCAACTGGGAATAAATGGCTGACCTCTTCTTTTCCCCAAGATATCTCCACTATGCCACTTTCTCAAAATCACAGTTATCAACTTTTATATTGTTCCTAGACTTTATTTTACGATGATATCATCTAAGACTGTTATTTTAAAACATTAAGAAAGTTAACTTGTCAGCCATGATAGCTGAAACTAATAACATTTATTAACAGAAAACATTGATTATAAGGGCAGTATTTGTGGATAAATTTGAGTTTTGTACGACATATAAGTCGAATTATTTAATATAAATGTGTTCCTCAGCAAGTTTTCTCAGGATGTTTTCCATTACCACCTTTTTTTTATCTCCGGACTTATTAATGGTCAGCCAATTCATGTATGCCTTATTAAAATACACAGATGGTTGCTGTAGAGCCAGAGTGGACCATCCCACATTGCTGTGTTTTGAAAAAGTTGAGGGTTGAAGTTTTTGTTACCCACTGCGTCATAAAGATTTGTAATAGAGAAAAGTTGTTGTTAGAAATCCTCACAGACCAAAAATAGCAATTCAACCGATATTTATAGCAAGATTGAGTCAATAACGATTTATAAACCATTTACCACCAAAATCGGAAAAAATTTGAATGGTCCGCTCTTTATCCAAGGCTATCGTATTAAGTTTTGATGCCATACCAATACCGTAAGTCAACCAAAAAGCGACGCAAGCCTCATTTTGAGCAGATTGCACTTTTTAGTCAAGGCATACTTTCTCTCGTCACAGGCACTTTTGTCCAGAATAATCAGGCATTTTGATGGGAACAAAATCTTTGGGTTTTTTTTAATTTATAAAAGGGTATATAAATGGTAGAAATCACAGCATATAAATGTGACCGAAGTGAAATGCCATACATAGTATGTGGGGCGCGGCGTAAAGTATTTGGGTATGGTACAATGATACAATATTACGATAAGGGGACTTCGTAACATTCGATGGCTTTTCTTTGAAAACTGTAACAAATTTTCTTTGGGCACATGAAATAAACTACAATGTACTTTACCACTTATGCTTCCACTCCAGTAAAACCTCGAACATGTATAGTAGGACAGTAAGAAACTTCGAAATGAAAACATTTAAGGAAAGGTACAGGTAAACACTGCCTAAAGGCAGCGATTACAAAAATAATTTTCAAGAACTGCTTTAGAAACATTCACTTAAAGACAGCAAAGGATTGCAAAGTAACGAGCAGAACAGCAATAGGGTAAAAGCTGAAAGGACTTCTTAGTTCTCTAGAAGTTGGGAAAGCTGTAGCGAATGATTAAATGATGATGAACGATTAGTAATGAAAAACTTTATTACGAACGCAGGAGAAAGGGATAAAAAATATTTCATATTACGACAAACTGGTTTAGGAAGCCATGCACAATTTCAGCTCGATCCGCTCATTAAGGAAAAGATATTGAAGAAAAACCTCAACCTTGACAGTCTTTAGTTTCTGAGTACGACCTACAAACCACACGGCCACGCTGCCTCCACCTCTGCCTCTGTTGGCAATTGGATTTTTCTGGGATAATGGTCTGTGAAGTCGCGTGAGTGGATATTGTCTGGATACGAGGCTTGATGGATATAGTAATCATTATAATTATATGCCTAATGTAATAATAAGAATAATAACTATTGCCATTATTATTATTATCATTATCATTTCATCATTATCATCATTTAAGAATTTTTGAAAATTTCAGAACCTTAAAACAGACGTAAAAATGTAGGTTTCCGCGGATAAATAAAGTTAATTTAATTGTGCAAATTTTCAATCTAAAAAGATCTTCTTCAAGCGTAAAAATAATTATTAGATACACAATCAACTGGTAAAACTACTTATGGGTATGAGCAAAGAATAGAAAAAGTAAAGAAAGTTTAAAAGGTCAAAGGCAGATAGTGAATACAGCATGCTTAAAACAGATAAAAAGACAGTCGTCAGCGTCAAGTGAAGTTAAAACACGATGTGGTTAAGAGGTGTTGTTATAGATGTGTATACATAACTAGAATAGTGCTAAAATTACATTTTATGCTTCCTCACTACTCTCTCTCACTCTTCTCTCTCTCTCTCTCTCTCTCTCTCTCTCTCTCTTTCTCTCTCCTCTCTCTCTCTCTGTTACTCTGCCTCAGTGGGTCTTACAAGAGTACTGGCAGATAAAAGGTGGAAAATACATGTAATTATACAAATAGATATTAGAAGTATAAAGTGGGGGCTGGAAGGTAAGGAAAACTGAGTGAACCAAAAGAGCATAGGAAGGGTACATTTCATGTGTTGAAGGGAAGGCTGTTGAAATAAGGTTCATTAATATTGAGGTCACCGTGTGTGTACAGTGGGACCCTAAATTCTTTGATGTAACTGTTCCCTGGTAGGGATGTCTACTATTTCTAGGTCCTGCAGTAACATGATAATATCTGTGACGCCGTGATGGTTAAAATGTTTCCCTACCGGGACCGTCAGGTTTTGGCTCAATACGCTGTACCTATGATTATTGATTGAATCTAGCTCTGAGAGTAATTGTGGTTTGTCCAACATATTGCTGAGGACAGACTTTGCAGGAGATGAAATATACGACGTTGTTAGTGGCACAAGAGATGTTTTGTCTGATTGGTAGCGTGAAACGAGTCTTGGGGTTGTGTATAAAGGATGTACGTTGCATAAGAGCACACGTTTTACATCTGGATGAATTGCAGCTTCACTAGTCGGAGTAGTAGTAGAGACCTTAGCTGGGAGTTTGATTTTTATGAGGAGGTTTACAAGATTTGAGGGTTTACGAAGGGCTTTGAGGGGCGGTTGTTTGAAACCGTCTTTCATGGTATCAGATTTCTCCAAGATACCTTGGTTTTCACGGCGCAGTGCCTAGAGATTTGGAAAACGACTGTTGTGGGCACCAACAAAGATGGGATGATTGCTTGTGGGCGGTTTAGGTTTATATTTGAGCAGGGGTTCACGTTGTAGGCACAAAACGTTTTGAATTACGGGCTGAATAAATTTCTGCCTGTAACCACTTTAGATGAGGGGGACGAAAATTCTGAAATTCTACTCTTGAACTAATCATCTTTGGAATAGATTCTGCGAAGCCTCAAGGCTCCACTGTACAAAACAGACCTGAAAATGTGTCTGGGATGGCTAGAGGCTGGGGACAGGTATTTACGTGAATCTGTAGGATTCACGTGGAGGTCAGTTCCCAACTTATCTTTTAGGAGTAAATTTGGAGGTCCAAGAAGGCAGGGGCGTAGCGAAAGTGATTTTTTTTGGTAATCTAGCACTTACATCTAACCAGCATGGGGGGGGGGGGCAAGATATAGATACATTTATTTTTTGTTTGCTCATAATGTTTGTATTGTTTATAAATTTCTTTCCCACAGTCAGTCTTTATAAATTAGCTTACTGAGCATCCATACCACTTACATCAGACTGCTAACAAAGTCGGTACGAAGACTACAGAACTGACCTGAATAAGACTCCCTCAGTTTCGATATAGCAGATTGCAAATTCGCCTAAAACCAGCACTGCTGTCGGTATTCGTGTAAAAATAAGACAAAAAAAGAAAAAAGCTTCCAGTCTCCTTCACGACCGTCACCTCAAAGTACGGTATTCAAAATGCTGTAAAAATATCATGTACTGTATCATAATAAAGTTGTCGGCAAGAAGCGTTGACACCAATCAAACAGTGCAGGACGAGACACTTAATGTAATTTTTAGTAAAAGGTATTGAGGTCTCTTTTCTTGCTCCCACTAAAAGAAGCTGTAAGGTTAATGGTCTTAGAAATTATTCATGTTTAAGCAAAATGAACTAATGCTATTGTGATCATCATGAGCTCTGCAATATTTTAATGTTTACGGTGCCGTTTTCTCTAGTCCTCGGGAGAAAAATAAAAGGAAGAAAAAACTCTGGAACAGGGTTGCCAAATTTGGTTCTCTCGGAACCAATATCAGATTTTTGGCTATATTTAAAGTACGTACTGTAGTTCTCAAATAACTGATTGGCTCTTTGATTCATTTTTAACTCTAACCGACTGTACATCAATAGTTACTAATTTCGTTTAGAAACAGTTTTAGTTTACGTGTTCTTCTATCAAACTGCTTGGTACTGGTATTTCTGTCGCCAGATGAGCAGGAATTAAGGATCAATCTAAAAAATGTTTCCATTTATAGGTCAGATCTTACATTGCTCTAATATCTGCAGAAATAGAAGTGTTTATGATAAGTATAATACCAGTGTATATCCATTACAAAAATAAGTCGTCATTAATTTCTGATCTTATGTCAAATCTTGACCCAGGCCGCCGTTCGGTGCTATATTTTGGTACTTTTTCGGTTGTGATTTGGCTCCCGTTTGATAAAAACTGGCAACTGAGTTCTTGACGTCGTTCGCGGCACGTCAAAAAAAAAAAGTGGGGGGAGTGGGATGGGAATGCAGTCTGCGTAGAGGATAATCAAATTTTTCTCTCAGATTACTGACCTCTTTTTTTAAATGGTTTTTCGATTGACGTTTCCTTCGAATGCAATACACTGTGCGTATGGGGCTGGAGAATCTGCGAGACGAATACCGGGTCACAGATTAGTACTGCAAAAAACTTAAGTAGTCTTGACAAGATTGTACGCCAACGCTTGTAAATGGTAGGCAAGTGTAATACATGTAAAACGATGAAGGTATTTGAACATTTCAGAAAGCACTTAGCATTAGTAAAATTGTATTAGATGGAAACTATATAAAGAATGTATAATGGCTATTATGAACTGGTAATCTCAGATTCATAGATTACATGGACGCTACGCCCCTGCAAGAAGGGCATGGTATGTGCATTGGAGCTGACAGTAAATTTTACAGTGGGATGAAAGTTGTTCAAAGCAGTGATAAATAATTGTAACTCAGATCGTTCAGATCGTTCACATCCATCGTAGAGAGCTGCCAGGTCATCAATGTATCTTTTACCCAGAAAGGTGAAGAAGACACTTTTTAAATAGGTCATTATCATCATTTAAAACTGAGAAAAATTAAAAGCTCAACCTTAATTCAAGGAATTTATTAAAAATCTATTTAAGAAATAAGACCGAAAATTACATCTAAACGTTTCGGCTCTCATTATCATCATTACTAATGCTAAATATAATTCTGCCCAACGACACAAACTTTTTGAAACATGTATAATGAATTTATTAATAATAGTCGGCGTTATGGGTTTAACACTTTCTAAAGAATGACAATCATCATTATCATCATCCTCATCATCGTCATCATCAACATCATCATCATCATTATCATTATTTGCAAAACATTTATCCGCACTGGATGTAAATAAGTAAAGCAAGAAAACTATAACAATTTAACAAATTTAATGCACAAATTTTCGGACTGGCGTCCTTTTTCAGGTGTAGAAAATAACTGAGCTAAGAATGATCTGTTATTTAAAAAAAAAAAAAAAAAACTATGATCAATAGTCATGAAAATTAAAAAGCTTGAACAGACACAAGTATCCAAGGAACGGAACAAAGGCGAACATTAACAATGAAGGTGAACAGTTGATCAACCACCATCATCATCATCATCATCATCATCATCATTTGAAAAATGTAAAAAAAGGCATTCTCTACCAGAAAAGCTTTACCAGAAAAAAAAACAATCCAAATTTTATTGAACTATAGTATGTTCCTTCTTCAGGGACACTGCACAGAATGTAACAAGAATACTAAAGATAAACAACAAATAGGAGAAGGGCGGACAACATCATCATCATCGTTATAAAATATAAAGACACAATCACAGAAGATTTCTGGTTTATCATGAAGAAAACTTAAACTGTACCCTTTGAAACAAAGTTAACAAAATTAGCGACTATACACACGAAAAGCAAGAATACTTTCCAATGATGTGGCGCAATACAAATCACCCACGTGTACTTCATTTTCGTTACGAAGCTTTCAAAGCTTACATTAACAAAATACATGTTGAACTGACTTCGCAGGGTTCGATATCAATCTATAAGCAATACAGTCATTATTTATCACTCCTGTTCCCTGGAGATAATGTTAGGATGAGGTGGGGTATGTCGAACTGCACGTATATGATAATGGCGATTCACAGTGAGATTATGATTTCTACACTATTGTGTGTATTTATTTTGAATAGAACATTGTTCGTGATGATGTGCAACGTGGTTTTCTGCAAAAAATGACGCATAGAGTAAAACGAGATCGCATGCTGAAGTTTTATTAGTAATTTGTAAAGACCAAAGGCGTAATTGAAGATGGGGTTAACATATTATTTCACCTTTGCCATACACATTCTAGTGCTTAATGCTCGCACTTCTGGCTTCTCCTAGTCCTTAAAGATAAACTCTCAGATGTCAAACACTGAGAGCAAGACTATACGAGGAAAGCAGTAAATTCTGAGATCTAAGACTGACTTCAGACTGACCACTGTAACTCCTTCCATGCATATTTTGATTTGAGGCAATTGAGATGTTGCACAGCTGGAAAAGTGTAGTTTAGAAGCCCCCGAACATTTTATGTTTATGGTTTTCTCATTTTAAGAATAAATAAAATAAGCCATTGTGGGATACTTGGGGCGCCTTTCGTAAATTAATGTGTCGAAATATTTTATTATTGGTTAAATATTTCATTAATAGTCACATATTTATTATTAAGGAAATATTTTATTATTAAGGAAATATTTTATTATTAAGCAAATATTTCATTATTAAGCAAATAGTTCATTATTCAGCTAATATTTCATTATTAGTACTGTTGGAAATGGCCCAATTTCTGCTATCATTGTGAGTTTCTGGCTATGATCCATATAAAAAAAAAAAAAGTGGCACATGTGTATGTACCATTGTACCAGTTTAGATAGCCTTAACCAAAAATGCAGAAGCCTTGGCATTAATGGCTGTAATGTATGTGGATCGTCGTGGATCGTCGTCGAGGTCATCAAACTTACAATTAGGGCACGGCCAAACAGTGGTCAGTTCGTCGGTTATAATATGGTAAAATGGCCTGACCCTAAAACATTTTGGGTTTTTTTGCGGATTTTGAATGTCTTCAGTAAAAAACTTACAATTGTGAACAAGGTTTTTAAACAAGATTCAAAGTAGTTTTTGCTTAAAACAAGTTTGATTATGCGGTCTTTTCCATTTTTGCTCCCTGGGTTTATGGCAAAGCAGCCTATTGCCGTAGGCCTGTGCGCTGTAATGACAGCACCCCTTTGATAATCGTTATTGTTTTAGTGCTCAGATCAGTTGCATTAGAAAGAACAGTTTTTGTGGCAATAGATAAATTTACCTGTAAGGGGAATAAAGTCTGCGTACTGTCTTCTCACCATTATCAAAGAGCAAGGCTGGCGTCGGTAGAAAATTATTTTTAGTTTGATAGTTATCTATTATAACTGTCAGAAAATTGCCAATAGTATGTCTGCCTCATACCTTACAAAATGATTTGTCATTAACCATCTGTGCCATAACATTGCCACTTCTGAATCACAGAAGCTTACGAAACCATCTTATTTGCGCGTCGCCAGTTTAAACAGAACGATATCTGAAAGTAAAACTTTCACTGGTCGTATTTAAAATAACGATGTCACACTATCAAACGCCTTGCAGTGAAATGTTTCGGTCTCAAAAAGAAATGTAAGACGTTCTTGAATTTCCCACAGCTCACAGAATACGGCCCAAACTTTCAACAACAAAGTAAGTAGATCTCTAAGGACTATTCACGAGAAACACGGCTATCATTTCATGAAAAGTACATCGTTGCAGTGATTTTAACTATTAACTATAGATAACCATACCGATACACATGTTTTTGCAGTACTCTGAGTCAACATACATGCATCGCTGTCATTTCCATTTTGATATCTGGTTCTTTAAAAAAAAAATAGAGCATGTGGAAAAATACAGTTAGATATAATATACCATTGATTAGTGGTTCATAATATAGTGTGACTGTTAACTTAATGTCACAGTAGGTTTTAGTGATTACTCCTAGCATTGAGTCCAAAAATGGCACCCCTAGTGAAGTCTATATCGCAATACTGTTACTTACACAGCATAGTAATTAGATCTACGTTTTAAATCTCCCCACCAAAATAACTGGACAAAAAAACTTCCCTTGATGTTTGGATACCAGTAAAACATTTTGGCCTGATGCAATGATGGGGAGAAGAGGAAAGGGATTTGCAATCTTTGGACACGGAGAGGGGTGGGGTTTAGACAGTCAGCATCTCGAATATTTAGATTAAAATATGAACTGTTACGAGCACCTATATATTCAATATGAATGTTTGATATTAATTCTTTCATGTTAATCAGGGTATGCACTTCATCTAGCTTTAGTGCTCTTTAAAAGTCATGTTTTGTCAACCTTCTGATTGCTATTAAACACTAACAATTACAAGAAAAGATGATTACTTCTAACAGTCTTGCCCTTAACGCATTTAGGCTTTAGCATACAGACATAAAAATCAACTAAGTACCTGTGAATTTGAAAACAATTACATGTTTTCAGTGTTTTTCTTTGTAACAGGAAATACTTCATCTTGGATCAATACGAGATAGGTGACTCTGAGCTGAAATTAGAAGACGCCTGTAGATTTAATATTAAAGTATATACGTACGTGTGTGTGAGCGTGAGAGAGAGAGAGAGAGATAGAGAGAGAGAGAGAGAGAGAGAGAGAGAGAGAGAGAGAGAGAGAGAGAAGGAAAGAGAGAAGGAGAGAGAGATGGGATGAGGGAGAAAATCATGAAATGCTTCTGATAAGCAGAGCTATAATATGTGTGTGTTGTGAAAGGAGACGTCATGTAGTTTTGTGAGTTAACACTGTATGTAAGTACACTTATGAACTAAGTGATTTTAATCTAAACATTAAAATGTGTTTTCTCTTTATTTTTTATTTTTTTACTATCAATATACATTAAGTCGTGATCTTTCTTCGAAGAATCTTATAAAACAAGTGTGATCTATAATANATATATATATATATATATATATATATATACACACTAGTCAAAGCACCCGCAAAATTTGCAGCGTTATCGTGCAAAGGAAACGATCAAACTAACTTCATCTACATCATTAACACGGCTCCTCTTTCTGTAATTAAATTGTGCTCACATATTGTATGTAAACATATCGGTTAAGATGAAAATTTAAAAAAAACCGCTTAAAATCAATGATTTTTCTCAATGCCAGCTTCTCTAAAAATATCTGAGGAATTTAGCCTCAAAAACACCAATTTGGCTACATACACCACAATAGTAGTGACGTCATGAGCATTAACGTCAATTTAAAAAATGGAACAGGTCATTTGGATATGGGAAAATGCATTTTCTACATACTTCGGAGACAATCAGAAACATCGCAGCCCACCAATTTTTTTTTTTTTTAAAGGAAAAGTTATGGTCAGTTATGACTTGCACATGATGAAATCAGTGGAGAAATTAACTCCCACGATGTGCATGAGAGGCAGCGTTTTTTTGGCTGTTGGTACAGCCAAGTCTAGACTACGACCTGCATCTTTCTATCGGAAAGCACCAGTATTCGCAGTGGTGGTTCACACAGCCAAAGTCATGTTCATTCTATTGATTCTGCTCCTTTTGTACCGATGATTATGTTCACTCTCGCGATCGACTCTGCTACGTACATATTTTCGACCCGGCATCTGATACAAATGCTCGGTTTCAACTTCGGGGACCGGAAGTAAACATTTCAGGAGCGAACCGCAAAAACCATAACACGTATGATCCATTTAAAAACACCCAAGTGGGACAGTATTCACAAAACAAAGAAGATTTACATAATTATCAAAATAATACTTACGGACCGTTTAAGGCGAAGAAATTATCAAAATAAACACATTCAGACCAAAAGGAAGGTGTATGCAAAATTTTGGGTTGGTTGGTGCACTAATAGTCGAGATATGGCTGTTACAAAATTTCACGAGTTTTTTTTTATAAGATAAGATATAATAATATATATACTAGTCAAAGCACCCGCAAATTTGCGGGATTATCGTGCGAAGCAAACGACCAAACTACATTTGCAACATTAACACCGCTTTTCTTTTTTGTAATTATTGTGTTTATACACGCCGTGTTAAGCTGAAAAGAAAAACCGCTAAACATTCATGATTTTGCTCAACGCCAGCCTTTCTAAAAACCGCCATCATACTTGAGGAATTTGTCCTCAAAACACCACTTTGACTGCAGAAACCACAATAGTAGTGACGTCGTGAGCGTAAACGTCAATTTAAAAAAATGGAACGGGTCATTTGGATATGGAGAATTCCATTTTCTACATATTTCTGAGACAATCAGGAACAGAGCTGCCACCAAGTTTTTTTTAAAAAAGGACCAGTTATGGTCGGTTTGTGACTTACACATTATGATGAAATCAGTGGAGAAATTAACCCCCACAATGTGCATGGGATGAAGCGTTTTTTGGCTGTTGGTACAGCCAAGTCTACGACTTGCATCTTTCTCTCGGAAAGCACCAGTATTCGCGCTGGTGGTTCACAGGGCCAGAGGCATGTTTATTCTATTGATTCTGCTCCTTTTCGTAACGATGATTATGTTCACTCTGGCAATCGACCGTGCTACCTACACATTCTCAACCCGGCATCTGATATAAATGCTCGGTTTCAACTTCGGGGACGGGAAGTAAACATTTCATTTCAGGGTTGAACAGCAAACCAGTGACGTATGGTCCATTTAAAAACACCAAACTGGGATAGTATTCACGAAACAAAGGAAGTTTCCGTAATTATCAAAATAATACGTACGGACCGTTTAAGGCCAAGAAATTATCAAAAGAAACACCTTCAGACCAAAAGGAAGGTGTATGCAAAATTCTGGGCTGGTTGGTGCACAAATAGTCGAGATATGGCTGTTACAAAATTTCACGAGTTTTTTANTGTCATTCTAACACGAAGTAGTACAGGATGGCTTTTACAAAGAGATTGTCAAGTCAAATAGAATGAAGAGAAAAACATTAGAAGTAAACCTCACAACATCGTTTCCTTAAACGGTTTATAATAAGCACGAACAGAATCTAAGAGGCAGTCCACCCTGCCCGCTTGGCCTACACGATTTTGGTAGTGAACTTCCTGCATGGCGAACTAGCCTATCGATCACTGCACCGCCAATTCTGACATCGTGCGGTTTCTTTTTACGGCTAATCGGCCCAGCCGGCAGTTGCTTTACAGAAACAAAATCATTAGAATAAAATAATAAAGTCACAATGAGCCTAATATCATTGTACTTCAATAACAGATAACAGATGAATATGCTTTACGTATATAATAGGGAGCTTTTAACGATATTATATCAGATGGCCATGCTACTGAGGAGTTATCAAAGAGATTTATAGTTAGATAGGTATTGTTTCTTGCTGCGTTGTTCTTTCATGATAAGGCGAATTGATGCATTATCAGATTATGGGAAGTTACGCACTTGCATTTGTTTTCCACTGTGTCTTATGATATTGGTTAACTTTAACTAAGCACTGATGCTCATACACGTTGCATGAATTTATTTCTCTGATGTACCAGTGAGATAGTGATAGTCACCGGTGCTCATTCAACACAGATGGTGTTGCTTGTTCCTGTGACTGAGAAACTCAAAACAGTTAAGGCTTACACGTTAGCTTGAACATTGAGTCTAAAAATACATGCTTGTCACATCTTCTATCTACGCCAAACTATGACATGGCCTAATGGTTGTAAAATATAAATGAATGCACGTTAATTTAATATAAAAATGAGGGATGCGTCTTAACAAAAGCTCAAATCACCGAACACAATCGTCGGTCAATCTGGCAAGCGGATCAAGCTTAAAAGGAAAGGGAAATATCCTCATGGAGGGAAGCATCATCATCATCATCATCATCAATGCCTTTCACCCCCAGCAGGATATAGGCCACGTACAAGCGAATTCCATGTGTCCCTGTCTTGGGCCGAGCATCATTTCTTGTATGACCCTTTCTGTGCATCGTTTCCCTGTCTGCCTGGCCTACCCCTGCCTCGTGTTCCTTGTGGGTTCCATTGCAGTGATTGCCTGGTGATGTTTCCACTAGGTTTTCTGAGGGTGTGTCCAATCCAGCGCCATTTACGGAGTCAAATTTCTACCTCTATTTCCTTTTGTCCTGTTCTTGCCCATTACTCTTCGTTTCGTATATTGTCTTGCCATTTCGTTTTTAGAATACTCCTCAAGCATCTGTTGATGAATGTCTGGACTTTGTTCATTACTGTCTTTGTTGTCTTCCAGGTTTCACAGCCATAGAGGAGCACTGATTTGACATTTGAATTGAAAAGCCGGATCTTGGTACACAGTGAGATGTTGCTTGCCTTCCAGACCTTTGATAGGTGATTAAATGCATTCCTTGCGTTGGCAGTCCTTGCTTTTACATCCGCTTCCGTACCACCTTTTTTGTCAATGATACTTCCCAGGTAGGTGAATGAGTCAACTTCTTCTAGGAGTGTTTTCTACCGTGACAGCAGAGCTTGAGACTGTGCCTAGTTTTAACACTTTAGATTTCCCAGGATGTATACGTACGCTGAGGCTCTTTGATAGACTGTTGAGTTCCTGGGTCTTTTCTTGCATCTGAGAGTGTGTGTGTGACAGCAGTGCAAGATCATCCGCGGAGTCCAAGTCGTCCAACTGTTGCCAAGGTGTCCACTGTACTCCATTTCGTGTGCCTTCTGTGGCTTCCTTCATGACCCAGTCAATTGCCAAGATGAAGAGGAAAGGTGAGAGCAGGCATCCTTGTTGCACTCCTGTTTGTACCTGGAATGGTTCTGAGAGCTTTCCTTCATGGAAGATTTGGCAGCTTGTTCCATCGTAGGTGGCCTTCACAAGCTTGACGAGTTTGTCAGGTATTCCGTAGTGTCTCATGAGTTTCCACAGAGTTTCCCTGTCAACGCTGTAGAAAGCCTTTTCAAAGTCGATAAATTGACTAACAGGGGTGATTTCCATTCCAGAGACTGCTCAACAATGATGCGCAGGTTAGCTATCTGGTCAACACATGATCGGTTCTTGCGAAGTCCTGTTTGGTTTCCTCTGAGCTTGTCGTCTGCTGCCAGGTTGATTCTCTCCAAGAGTATTATGTTAAAGATCTTCCCTGGTATGGACGGCAGTGATATGCCTCGGTAGTTGTTACAGTTGCTGAGGTCTCCCTTCTTCGGTATCTTGATCAGGTGTCCTTCCTTCCATTCTGTGGGTATTTCCTCTTCCTGCCAAACCTTTTCAAATGGGGCGTTCAGCATTTCCATTGATGTCTCCATATCCGCATTAAGGGCTTCCGGTGGTATCTGGTCGGGACCTGCAGCCTTGTGTGACTTCAGGGATTTTATAGCTGCCGCTGTTTCCTCCCCCGTGGGTGGTTCTTTATTTATTGGGAGATCCTTTCTGACCTCTTCCAGGGAGCGTCTACACTTTCGAGACATGCAGAAGTGGTCTATCTGGTTCTCCGTCCTTCCATCTGGGGAGATCCAAGTTGCTTTGTGGATCCTCTTGTGTGGGAAGAATGTTCCTCCATGACTAGGCTGTTGAATGCCCAGAAGTTCTGAAACCTTTCCCCGTTGTCGTTTGCTTCTCCTAGTCCTTGTCTGCCCATGATTTCCTCGTAGTGACTGTTATCAGAGCCTAACTTGGCATTCATGTCTCCCATGACAATGTTGATGTCCTTACTTGGAAGCTTGTCTATTACACTCTGGCGGCGGTTGTAGAAATTGTCTTTGTCCTCCTCTTCAGCATCGTTGGTTGGGGCGTATACTTGTATGATGTTCATTTTTATGACCTTCTTACCTTCCTCTTGCTTGACTTCTTTCTTTGTTCCGAATAAGGTCATGATGATTCTTGGACCATGTGCTTCCCAACCTCTGAATGTTTTCTGTGTTGCCTTGTTTATGAACATTCCTACTCCTTCTCTATGAGGTCCATCTCTGTCATTTCCGGAATAGATAAAAAGTTTTCCTTCTTTCATTCGTTTCTGTCCAGACTGGTTCAAGTGGGTCTCGCTGATTCCTAGTATGTTTAGACGGTACCTCTGCATTTCTTGAAGAACCTGTGCAGTTTTTCTAGTCTCATACAAGGTCCTAACGTTCCACGATCCAATCCTGAAAGACTTGGATGATGGTGGAGGCGTCCGCCTAACAGCTTCCTTTCGGATTTGACTGTCACGCATCATGAGCTCTCCATATGGAGAAATTCCACAATCAGCCAAGCAGAGATTCAGGTTTTCGTTTGTATGTGTTTCTGTAACAGTGTTTTGTTTTAAAGGGAGGGGTTGTTAGCCCGTGACCCAACCCCCAACCTGGAGGACCAGGTGACTCTGTGTCGGAGTCACTACCTGTTTTTTTCGCCATTTAGTCGCCTCGTGCGACAAGCTAGCACCACGTCATTCCTATTCTTCGCGAAGCCGGGAACTGAACGGCTGGAAGCATGATACACATACAAAAAACAGAGGCGACTTTGGAAGAGGGACATGAAGGAGATATACGAGAGAAATATGACAATGCGGGGCGATCGATACAGGCGAGATGTTCTTAATATAATACTTTTATGATATTATAGACAAGTTGTCCGAGATACAATGTCATGAGAAACATAACTATGTAGAAGAACATCCAAAAATGCATCTCAGAATCTCGAGGGAACTGGGCCACAAAATGACTATTACATCGACGGTCTTCGCATATAACCGGTTAGGGTGCTTCAAGTCATATCATTTAAACTTGGCAGGTCCTATGCGAAGATCGACGATATGCTGTTTTGATTTATATTTCAGGTAGCAATGCATTTGCTCTGCTGACATAGCAAGGGATGTATTTAGTATAGATGACTAGGCATGACTACGTTTCAAATGTAAATGAAATAAAAACTAATGGAGGAGTATATTTTGGTGCACTCATGTGCACCATCATGGCGTTATGAGTTATCAGTCCGCCCAAACAAGTCATTTTTTTACGCTCTCTTTGTTCTGAAATTATCATCATGTATATAAGTTGGTATACATAGCGACAAGCCAGAGAGTGCTGCGACAGTTGCCTGCTCTAGTGTCGAAACAGACCACCTCAACAGACACCATGTATATGCTTCTGGCGACGGTACATTTGGTGATCTTGTCCATTGGATTGAGTAAGTCAGCTTAATATTTCATGCGTAAGCATTTTCTTTTGATGACTATATGAACTTGTGAAGTGAAGTGATGTAGCGATTATTTGCATGGCTCATAAATTCTGTAAATTATGTTTCTGAAACGTAGCTACAATTATCACACGCTGTGGAAATAGGCTCACGAGCTGTTGATGCAGCCTTTCTCAACAGTTCACCAGTTTACTGAACAGCATGAACAACTTTTGTCTAAACATTATTATAATAGCTCAAGCATGGCAACATATTTGAAACTATTTAGAACCAGGGATGAAAAACTGCTTACAAGAATTTCAAGGCTAATTAAGAAAATAACTGAAAACGTAGCAGAACGTCGTAGAAAACCACAGACACAAAATAAATATAATTTGTCATTAATTAGTTTATGTGCGTGCCTAGTACTGTACATATTGGATTTGACTGATAGCTAGAATGGACTGATTAACTGGTTCATAAGTGGAATGATTAATTGATTGATTGACTGATGTGTTGACTGGTTGAATGATGTCTTGCTTTATTGATTGATGAAGTTTTGAGATGTATCAGTACTCTCATTTGTTATAACGTATGCCTATATACTAATTTGTGGTTTGGGCTTTTTTTCCATTTAACCTTGTTAAAGCTTCTTAAACCCTATTAAACCCTGTCAACTGACCAAATAGGTATAATTAAGCTCGAAGCAAGGTGAAACTAGAAGGTAGACGCCAATCTCCCGATACCAAAGAAGTTTGAGTAAACTTGAATATATCACATTTTCTTTTTCCTGTAAGTGTTCATCTAGCTAAAATCAAAAACCATGAAGCACATCCAAAACACATTTGGATTCAGATTAGAAATGGCAGTTAAAAGCAGCCTTCCTCAAGCGATAGACTCAACAACTTGGGACACTTTCTCGGGTGCTGTCCCTTGGTTTACTCACATCCATAACCCAAGCATACCTTGAGACAGTCATGAACTTTGCCATTAAACCCAGTGACAATCTAGACAATCTACACAACCTCGTATACACTACATTTATCATAATCTGCTATGAACAATAAAATATGGGGAGTAGATTTTACTGTGGAAATGGCAATGACCACATCACAGTAACTCTAGTGTGGAAATTGGAAAGGCCAGATCACAGTACATCTATTGTGGAAAGAAAGGAGGCTAATGCCAAATGTAAACTGCTGTGGAAACTGGAGAGGCTAGGCTTCAGTAGTGTGTTCTGGAGATAAATGAAGTGGCTAATACTGTGGAGGTAGATAGAGAACCTACTGCCACAGGAAAGACATAGTTTTGGTGGAATAATTTATTAGAGATTAGGCCACACAGACCTACATTGGTAAAAGGAACAGATTTTAACGTCATAGAAAACCTACTATTGAAATGGATATAGAAGAAGATCGTATTTCCACAGTGAAATGTTGAATGTCGGAAAATGGTCTACTGAGATGTTGACGTCATAAACAGAGCATACTTTGTTACTTATTTCTATAAATTGGTTGCAAGTGTTTACGGTGCTTTTTAACAAAATTATTTAACCGTTTGGTTTTTTTTTTGTTTTTTATTTTGCCGAATAATTGTTGTTCATTCGTTTTATAGAGGAAAATTTAATTAGTT
>JAWQUT010000020.1:4006156-4024896 GCA_033807755.1 Ellobium chinense | reverse complement strand
CACACACACACACACACACACACACACACCTACACACACACACACACACACACACACGCACTCACACACACACACACACGCACACACATGTATACATAAATATACGCGCGTTAGAATATAACATATTAGAACATAATACTTTTGTGCACACAAGGAATACATGTCTCATGTCAGTCTCAGGTTTAAAGGCAGATGGAAAGAAAATTAGATGGTGAGCATGGTAAATAAATCATGTCTTAAAACATCCCATGTAGTGTGGAACGGAGGAATATGCCACACAACTATTAACAGAACCCATTATACAGGAGTTTTTGGACAAGGATACATATTTATATTCGTCGATCTCTTGTTGTTGTTGTTGTTGTTGTTGTTGTTGTTGTTGTTGTTGTTGTTGTTGTTGATGGTGTTGATGGTGGTGGCGGTGGTGGCGGTGGTGTTAGTGTTGTTGGTGGTGTTGTTTTTGTTCTTGTTGCTTTTATGTTTTCAGAAAATGGTCAACCAGTTTTCCTTCGAAGTCCGCTAATGAAAAGCCGATCTCTCTGTCAATATCCATTTAAACTATAGTTAATATTTTCACACTGACAACTAATATACTCAAAAATATTCAGCATGCAAGTTTGAATGGAGAATTCTGAACGGTTTGTAAGCTGTAAACTCAAACCTTTTTGGGCTCACTGAAAAATTTTTGTCTTTCTGTCAAAAGAGGGCAGCCTCAATGTTTGCATTGGGACAATAATCTCGGCCTTTTTTTAGAAGCCCGTCTGATGTCTAAAACAGATGATTGGAGGCCTGTGGATGTTATTTTATCATCTTTACTTCCCTGGTGAGCCTGCATATTTTTTTTAAAATTAAGTTCATGCCTTTTTTAGCTGGTCTTGCCTCGTGATCTCCCCTTAACTCGTACCATTACCCGCTATGTTTAAAACCTCTGCTCTAATTTTAAACTAAACCTAACTTCTAGTTCACCTACATATGCATTTTTAAAATATCTTTTCACCTTCCCTACTGTAGTTAAGTTTACTAAGTTTTCATTTATTCATGTATTTCTACTGAAGAGGGCATCTGCCGAACCGTTTAGACGGTCTCATTTTAGCTCATAAATTTTTCATTAAAAGTTCAGAATAATATTGGGAACGAATAGTGTTTTAAAAGTTTCACCTTTTTTACAATGGTAATGATAATGTTGACGAAGATGATGATGATGATTTTTATTGACATTGATGACCTTAGTGACGCTGGTTACTTTGATATCTTTGTAGGGATTGCCACAGCCGTGGAGTCAAGTCAAGGTAAGTATATTAGTTGGTGGTTGCTTCATTCATTCATTCATTCATTCATTCATTCATTCATTCATTCATTCATTCATTCATTCATTCATTCAGTCATTCATTCATTGATTCATTCATTTTCATTCATTCATTTTATATCTCTTTCTCTCTCTCTCTCTCTCTCTCTCTCTCTCTCTCTCTCTCTCTCTCTCTCTCTTTCTCTCGCTC
Organism: Ellobium chinense; assembly: GCA_033807755.1. Lineage (NCBI taxonomy): Eukaryota > Metazoa > Mollusca > Gastropoda > Ellobiida > Ellobiidae > Ellobium > Ellobium chinense. The sequence continues at coordinate 4,023,400 of JAWQUT010000020.1, read as the reverse complement.
TCGCCCTCGCTTTCTTATACTGACATTACTATTGCATTAAAAGAACGATTAATCTACGATAAAAAATAACTTGCATCAAGTTATAGTTTTATTGGAGATCTAGAACTTCACAATGCGGTGTAAGAAAGATGAGCCTGTTAATAATATGGAATATTCAATTTACACGCTCGCGTCGTTCACTTTGATATCAGTAGAAGTAGAATCTAAAGAACTTGAATATCGGTGGACCAGTCCATAATTCGAATTCTTGAGACTTTCGAGTTTAAGATTATTTAGTGCAGAAAATTATCATTTCGGAACCAAAGTTTTACAACAAGAATACATAGGAACAAGAAATAAGAGAAAGAAGAAGAAGAGAGCAAATGGAAAAAAGTCTCAGAAAATCACTGGTAAAAGAATACTTTTATTTATTTTTAAATATACAATAACATCGTGAATTGAGTTAAAATGTGTTGGAATACATGGAATACTAGAAAACTTTTGATACTGTCTCTCACCATCCATTTTGTGGGAAATTACAAACATTAAAATGTTCTTACCAAAAAAAGACAACAACAGCATCGTAAACAGTGTATAGACACCAGTTGGCAGCAGTCCGAAGAAAGTGTGATACACAGTAATGGTTTCCTATCCAAAGTCTCTTTTGCTATTCAAAATCCGTAAAGAGGGCATTACGGGGTGTACAGTTCAAGTCAGCTGACACAACAAGTACAGTGAATTTGTGTCATCATTGACTCATTAGTGGCCCAAGTTAGATAACTAAGATAATATGCTGATGACACGGTGCTATCTCCCAATAAAATAAGTCGATTGTTCAAACTTATTGATCCATTAAAGAAACAGAGTTAGTAAACAAAATTCCATTAACGTGAAAGAAAGGTAATAATACTCAGATATTACTGGTGATCCAGACTGACTATGAAACTCTACATAACGTGTGAAAGTATGAATATCCGGAGCATTGCTCAAAAACGACAGGAAAGAAGACACATGAAAAGACATCAAGGAATGGAGAGATATCCTTATGGAGGATGGCACGGACACACACACAAACATACACACACACACACACACACACACACCACNACACACACACACACACACACACACACACACACACACACACACACACACACACACACACTCACTTACTCACTCACTCACTCACTCACTCACTCACTCACTCACTCACTCACTCACTCACTTACTCACTCACTCGCTCGCTCATATTGGGACTTCCAGAAGTAAATATTGCATATGATTGTACTCGTGATGGTGTGGGGGGAGGGAGGGGGGAGAGGGGGCAATTTCCAGAGATTTAGAGGATCATTGACAAGATGAGAGAAATGCGACGTCTTGAAGGATATGAGAATGTAGAACACCAAGAGTGCTTTTGAGAATTCTGACGCTTCATGGACAAAATGGCTGTCATCTTCTATTATGTTGAAGAACATGCTTGTCTATTACTTATTCCTGGAACCTGCATTATTAAACTCTGGACATTCCTATAGGTTGTCTGCTCCCTGTTCCAACCATTACCAAAGAGTCTGCTGGTTTGCTGCTTCCGTCTGACCTTCCCAACAAGCTGGCTGATAATGGCTTCCTCTTAATTCTTTCCTGAAGCAGCCATCTTTCCAGCCCAGCATCTGCTTTTCAACCTTTCATATCTCTGAGTTTCTCACATTCCTCAGTATAGCTGCCTTCTCCATGATGATAGCTCTCAACTGTGCATTTTCGGCAAGTTTTTTTCCCCTGATCTTTACCACCAACTTCCGGATGATCGGGCAGAAAATCCAAGTGATTTTAGCAATATCAGAGTGACGTAGATGTTACCATCTTTTTCCCCTTTTTCTCAGCCTCCTTAGTTCAAGTCTCCTTAGCATGCTTCGAGAGTCCCTGACGATGGCAGCATGAGTAACATCCTGCTTGCACATCCATCATAGAGCTTCGGCTACTGTCTCAGTGTTGGTTTCCTTGCTGGCCATTGTGCTTTTGAAAGTTCCATGCTCTGTTGTCATCTTCTCTCTGTATGTACCCGCCAATCACCCTGAACACCCCTGACTACAGACCTATCTGTGGAGATTACAAGATCCTGCGGTCTTCAGTTTTTCTCAATGAGCTCCCTCATCTCAGCCTGTTAATCTGCTCACTTATGACCAATGGCAATGACCACTGGGTATCTTGTTCTCACTATCTAGCTTCACGGTACCCATTCATCCTGTCTGACGATGTCATCTAGTTTGCATTGCAGCTTCAGAGTTTCATTTGCTTCTGCCATCCCACTCTTGCTATGTTTGAAGAGATTTGCCTCTCACCTCATCCAGTGTCTGACCTAGAGGGTGGTCTTTATTCCTGACAACACGCAGGTACTCCTTCACTTGTGCAAATTTGTTTGACATTCATGTTCAGTATGTCCGCTGTAAAGCCACAGACTGCATGCATTGTCTTATTCTGTCTAGGGGCAAGCCTCTGTCTATGCGTCTGTGACAGGGTGAGCAGGCCCAGCCCATAGCCAATCACAGACGTAAACAACATCTGTAGTAGCAGAGCTAATATTCATTAGTGTGTGCTGCATTAGTCATCACCTTGATTGCGGTTACTCCTTTGCTTGCTATCTAATGAAATTTTCAGCATATCCTCGGAATGACAAGCATCGATTAAACATCATCCCTAGATACCTCAGCTCTCTATCTCTTTCAAGGACTTCACCATTGCACTTCAGTAGAGGGGCTTCATCTCACATAATTCTGCTGTTAAGTGAGCGCTTCCTGGAGTTTTTACAGCATTGTTTTCATCATAACTTGCAGATATTATCTCAAGCATGGCCTGCAGATTTTTTGCTGTCACATTGTCTGCTGATAGCTCAGGATGTTATCTGCGATCTGCACTCCGACTCCCTGTACTTGCGAGCGCTGTGCAATATGCACGTTGAACAGTGTGCCCTACTACTCTGATAGTCCAGAGATATTAGACCAATTAGGGTTTTGCAACATATATATATATATATATATATATATATATATATATATATATATATATANTATATATATATATATATATATCGAATGTCGTAAAGGCTTTAAAACATTAAAGATATCTGAATGATGTGTGACTGGGGAACGAAAGAAAACATAGGCCACTTCATATTTGAATGTCCTTCTTATATTATCCCCAAGCAATTGTTTTGTGCAAGGAATACTCAGTTGATAACTTATTAAAGTTTTTCCGAAATTCGATATTATTTTGTAAAAAGTCTGAAAATAATTTTAGGCTGTGATGCAATAGATGAGTTTGGTGAGAGAGTTGACTGTTTATGTAAACAGCTGTTAAAATTATGTTTTACTAGAATATTTGCCAACCGTTTTAATGTTAAAACTATTTAATATTTTGAATGCTTGTGATATTTTTATGTATATAAGTATTTGGACGCCCGGTCGACCAGCCCCGATCAACCACGCCCCTGTTATAAAGGGGTAGAATCCAATAAAATTGAATTCAATTGAATTGAATAGCTATGAAAGTTAAGATTGATTATCCTGTCCTGAGTGTTACCATGAAATGCTGCATCAGAGAAGAACTTCTTTTCCCATTTCTTTTCCAGTCTGTCCTTTCTGGGTTGGCCAGGACCATGATCTGATTGACGGGAAGTGCATTAAGGTGTTTACCAACACGCTCACATGGGATGATGCAAAGGTAATTACCGACGTCATAAAAATATGTAAAAAGAAATCATAGGTATACTTGCAGCTATCGATGCTCATGTTTGGGGTCACTTACGCACTAAGTCTGACGGCAGGAAGTGTATCTTGTTACTTTTTAAGGAAGGTTTGAATCGTCCTACAGACCATGTTAAACCATATGATACCCTATTATTTGAGGAAAAAAGCAAAAAACAGTATTTCAAGCGTCTGTCAACATGATGTAATGCCTTTGCTTGCCCTAGAAACCCACAAAGCTGTATTATGCAGAGTCCGAATTCTTATACCCACCTGCGGGGGTGGCAGCAATAAGCTTGCGTCAAAAAGGCTCTACCATAGGGGACAGAGGATAACACGTCAGTACAAATCTTTCAGTTACACTGTAAGCAGGAGATGTGGCGAACAAAATCATGCTGAGGTAATAAAGATGCATAATGCTTTACATAGCTTACACCGTCGAACTTCACTTTCGAATTTGGATGATCAGAACCGTATTTGAACGCTGAATAATACATTGTCAGACAGACATGTCTGTTGCTGCTGGAATTTAAGAGACGTGATTACTTTTGCCACAACCCTTTGTAGCTTGGGCAAGAGGAATAACTCTTTATGCAAGGGCCAAATCCCGGTCACTCGATGCGTATTTACTGCATCATAAAACACAGGCGCACGGTAACAGAACAATGCTGTTTTCGTCACAAAATTGGCTCGATGGGCACTACAGATAATTCTGAGAGAGACGAACTACTGCAAAGAGAAACATTCTTTTTGACTTGCGTGTCCTTCTTTAACCTCACAAGATATTTAAACGATGAAGATCAAGTCTCTTACCTCACAAGATATTTAAACGATGAAGATCAAGTCTCTTGTCAAGATTCTCGGCCATGTCATATACAGTCATGGCTTCCCAAACAAACGGCAGTCTGCACTAGTGAGTGGCAGAGGCAAGAAGAGATAGACTGGGATGAATGTAGTGTAACTAGTGAATACTTTTGTTCAGAGGTCCGGGTAACTGGCTGAACTGGGTCGTATACACCAAAGACGACGTCCACTATATTGTAGAAGTAGTAAAAGAGACATTAAAATTTACCATTAATGCGCTCATGTTGCCAGAATGAATGAATAAGTAGATTGCCTCCTTCCTATATCTCCGCCGCAATCAACCTATTGTTGTCGGCAGTATTGTTCAGAGTGTCTTTGAGACAATACTGAGCGGCGATCAATTTTTGTTTCTTAGGCTGCCTGTAAAGCTGTGGGTTCCAAGGTGAGTCTGGTGGAGCTAAAGTCGGAGGCTGTGAGGAAATATGTCCAGACCAAAGCGAAAGAGATCAATTTAAGATGTGAGTATCATTAGCATTGTCATGCGTTACTATCAGAACGATTGCGGTTGTAAACGTAGTGGGGGGGCTTTCCCAACATTCGCCGCATTCTACTTTCGCCGCGACAAACTTCCGCTGATTTTTGTTTTAATACCCGTGCAATTTTCTTATCGTGTCCCGTTCTACATTCACCGCGATTGTAAAAACAAATTAAGGTCTAAAGCCATAAGGATGCACCGGTGGTATTTTGTAAAATTCGGTCTGCCTGCAGTGACAAGGAGGGAGTGAATACATCTGTTAAACTATGCGTAACTCTAGCATTCCTGCCACGAAACAAGACTGATGGCATGAATGCATCAGCATCCAGATCAAAGAACATCTTGGAAGTGTGGCATAGGAAAATAAGAAGTGGCAAATCCCACATTTATATAATTGATAGGCTAGCACACACAAAGACGGACAAATTTAGAAGAAAAAGACGTGACCCACCGTGATAGCTGAAGTGACAGGGGAAAATAGTATATAGACAACTGGCACATAGGATGGATACCATGAAAGCACATCTGCAAGAAATAACACTTGATATTCGTACATTATCACAAAATCATTGCAGCGATGGTCAGCTCCTAGCTTAAAACATGTACGCAAATTTTCATTTTCGTTTAACAGCTTATGTCTGACGTAATTGACCATAGTGGATATTAAATTCGTAATCTTCTACCTCCAATACATTCTTAATGTGACGAATGACAAGCTAGTTGGTACTCTTGCAACAGTTCCGTTTCTCAAGTCCCGTGAAATGGATTACCGTCCAAAATAATAATATGAATATGAATAAATAATGAATATTATGGTGATTTTGTGTCCACGAAAGTCGTGGCGAAAGTAAAATGCGGCGAAATCAGGGGACGCTCGCCAAAGCACAACTTCCATTTTGATGCCTATTGTTTGGGAGAACAAGGAGGAATGCTGTATCGTCGGTCCAGCAAGAAGTTCGCTGGCTATATTGGTTTTAGGCACCTACTAGAAGGGCAAATCACTCATTTTGTACAACCCAATTAATCCGCTAATATAAAAAAAATCTCCCTTTTGGGGGGGCCCTGCCAACCAGTGTAAGGGTGTAGAAATATGTAAAATGGCATGTAATCTAAAATAAAGCATTGAATTTTTTTAAAAAAATATAGGTACAATTTGAGCCGTCTGGTTAAAAAAAACTAAAGTGTGTTAGGCCTATGTTTTAGCACGCGGTCAAAACCAGCCCGAAGTTGAATTGGGGACCAAATCAGAATTCGAGATTCGACCCCTTTTTCTTCCCCTTAAAAGATCGGACAAAAGAAGTACTTTAACCTCCATGGAAGAAATATCCTGAAATCACAGTGGTATTTGTAGAATAACACAAAATGCTAACAGGGCCAAGAGAAGAAAAAACAGTAGGCGCCAATAACCTATAAGGATCAATCACTGTAGGTTATAGTTTTTCTCTGGGTTAAATAAGAAATTCAGTAATGAGAAACTTTATGTACACAGGCTTGAAGTTGTCACTAAGAATGTTGATATTTGTGAAAGAATTCCTAAAACTTGCCGAACTTTTCCATTCACGTCTGCAGTGGCAGATAGAATTTTGATTAAGATCCTTCGCAAAGGTTCAGTTTGAGAGCTATTCCTGGCTCGTTAATTGGAAATTAGCTCCTATCTTTTCGACATCCAAACTCTGTATTCCTCGCACTCTTCCTATTCTGCTAGACAGCATAGTCCTTATTTTCTGTTCAGTCCTTTCCTGTTCAAGTATTTGGGTTTTTTTTCTAAACTTCAAAAATGTTCGAGCGACTACTATGGAACAGGCTGTTGAAATGTTTTTGACTTCTTTTGCATATCTTGGTAGTATTTTGTGATACGACATTCGGATTCTTGGTTCCACATACTGAGCGGGAAATGATACTAGATGCTGTTTTAATAACTATTATCCCACGTCACTAAACAGTCGTGAACAGTTCATTAAAACAGACCATTCAATATGCCATGCGAAAATGCATAAAAGCTGAGCAAATCGATTGAAACTCATGCAGCTTGTGAGTTCTTTACAAAATTTTAAGGCATCTTACATGCTAATATGAACGATAATATACCACCCAAGAAACGATTTTATCTCTGGTAAACTTCCAAGACAATTCAGCGCTCCACCGTCGACATTATACAGTGGTTCTCCCGGCTTCAGTAATTGGGAGTCACGAGCGCTCTTCCCTGGAGCTCCTACCACCGCTGCATCAGCTACGCACCAGACATTGACTTTGAGTCTGTCTTTCAGCTGTCCCAAAGAAATATTCTTGTTGTGTGTGTNGGGGGGGGGGGGGGGGGGGGAATAAAGCTTTGTGAATAGTAATTTCCCTTTTAACTACTGGCCAGTAATCTATCAAATTTTAACATCCACACACTCACACAGAGATGTCAATCAATGCATTCAATTTCTGATTTTGACATTATCATTTAGCCTGGCTCGGAGGAACAGATGTTGATATTTGTTATCATTTAGCGTGGCTCGGAGGAACTGATGCTGATATTTGTTATCATTTAGCTTGGCTCGGAGGAACTGATGCTGCCAACGAGGGAGACTGGATATGGGATCGCACTGGCGACAAGATGGTTGTTGACGCTTCCTGGTGGGCTCCGGGACAGCCTGACAACTATGGGGGTGCCGAGAACTGCCTCATCATGAAACCAGACGGAAATATCAACGACTTTCCTTGCAGCAAGACTCTGCCATACTTCTGTGAGGCAAAATGGTTGACATGTGGTGGAAGTAAATGATGTCTTCCATCCACTGAAAGAATTCCATTCTCACGGAATGTTTCTTGAATTAGATGATGACGTATTCTGAAACCTCAACTTTCTTTTATCGTTTTTTTTTTCTCCTCTTATCATTTAGTTTCAATTTGACAGCAGCATGTTCTTTAGTATTGGAATATAAAAGCATTATCTTTTTATTAAATGCATTATTAATAAGTAGTCATTGAAATCTAAATATGTTACTAAAATTATAAATATCTCACATTTGGGTTGAAGATTTGTGTATCTGTGCAACTGCATGAAAAAGGCGCTTCCATGTTCTATTTATAGATTCACTTATAATGATTAGTCAAACTGATACACATGTGTCAATAATAACAATAAAGAGAATACAGACTAATATCCACTCACTTCATCTCACGTTTTTATTGCCCTAGACTGTGATTGGCCTAGAGGTCAAATCATCTACAAATTTCTCTGCCATTTACAGGCGCTGATCACTAACATTTAGACACTATCTGTCATTACCTGCAGGCGGATAGCCATTATACTGACGGACGGGTGAGGAAAACGTGAATGAAATGCTTTGCCAAGGCCGTTTTGACATGGTTTTTGGCAAGAAAAGAGACAATATACACTTTTTCTTTTCTTTTTAGATTTTTGGTGTTACGTCCAGTCACGATATCATTCTGCCACCCTGCTGTAGTATCCACGCGTTCTTAGGGGTCTCTGTCGCACTCAGTCTGGCTCGAAGGGAAAAGGATAAACCAGTCTTTCAAAAATTCTGGCTGAAAAACAACAAAAAAAATATAAAAACAAACTAAAACCGTGAACAAATTACTTCTCTTTGTATTCTTAATATTAACCAAAAGAGTGCAGACCATCTTCCGAACTGTGGTTTGTTGTTTTTTTCTCACAGGAGACTGGAAAAATATCCATTTTCATTAAGGTACAGAGATTTTCATAAAATATCAAAGCCATATTTATAGGTTTATCAAATTCGTGTGTGGTAACGACTAGTTTTAGTGGATTTTTGTGTGTGTGTGTGTGTGTGTGTGTGTGTGTGTGTGTGTGTGTGTGTGTGTGTGTGTGTGTGTGTGTGTGTGTGTGTGTGTGTGTGTGTGTGTGTGTGTGATATTTGGAACACTATTTATCTTATTATGAGTGTGAATCATCTAATGTTGTTACCAACACTGCCCGTTACATCAAAATATGTAGGAGGATTTCTGCAACTCTAACTGGATCAAAGGTCAGTTAATACAAAACACAAAAAAGAATGTGTGTATCTAAAAACTACATGCGACTTGCTAGGAATAGTGTAGCTTTTCATTTGGCAAAATTTTACAAATCAGTAATTTCATGTTATGACAAGAAAGTCGAAGAAAGTAATTACAAAAAAGGGAGTAATTTTAAACCCATAATTATTTCTCAGTATTGCAAACTGACCCGTCAAACATGCAGGGTGCGATCGTATAATTTGCAGCCCGGTGTCTGCTTATCGGCCGGCAGACAACACGTGCAAGAGTCATTATCAGTAAACAATGATAACGCAGCCAGCTTGAGGCTGGACTCGTGACACCTCTCCCCTAAGAGAATTAGTACAACGTTATCCTAATAATTGTCGCTGATTTTGACAAGAAAAAAAACAAGGTTTCAAACCCTGAGGAGTTAATTTTGAACCTTGCTATTTGGGATATGTGTCTCAGCACTCTAGTTTTTCAACGTAATAGAGACTGCTGCGCCTGTAAGATACTAGACCATTGCAGTCCCCTCCTCCTCACCCCACCCCCACCACACACACACACACACACACACACACACACACATACACACACGTATATCGAGGGGTTAAAGCAAGAATGTCATATCTGCAAAAATTCAGCTTGTTAGTTGTCATAAGTGATTTTTCAAATAAACTAGAATATCTGCAACACTGAGGCGATTCAAGAGCTCAAATTAGTGTGTACAGATCACAAAAACCATTGTATATGACCATACAAAGGAATCTCTGATTTCACAGCTTTCATCAAAAAATTAAAATTCGTTTATCTCAAAACAGCACTCTTGTAGATATGACATTATTGCTGTAACCTTCAATATACACACGCCTACGCGCGCACACACACGCCTACGCGCGCGCGCACACACACACACACACACACACACACACATACCCACACACCCACACACACACACACACACACACACACTCACTCACAAACACTCCCCCAACCCCTCTACTTTCACCAAATTTTTAATCCGACAAGTCATTACCTGTGATCTTCATTACTCGCCGCGCTCTCCTTTCACTGCGACTATAGAGAAAAATATATGGTCAAAAGGCTTGAGGATGCACTGGCGGGTCTGTTTAAAAAAAACCTGTGGCCGTATGTATAATCCATACGTTAGTTATCGCATTGCGGTTACCACGGAAAACTCCCAAAACATTAGTAGTGTTCACAGTGGTTAACCCAATACGTTAATTAATGTATGGATTATGCATACGGCCACTGGTCTAGCGCAAATAACTTGGAATACTATTAATATATTACGAGTATAAGTTCTTTGGTCTGGCCTCTTCCAACGGCGACGTCAAGGAGGAGAATAAATCTGTAAACCAAAAAAAACTTTACGGGACCAGATTGATGGCATGAATGCATCGTTATTCAGAACAAAACGACAACAACCTAAACCACCATCACTACTACCACCACCACCACCAATAACAACAACAACAAAAGCAACAACAACCACAACAACAGTAAACAGTTTGAAAGTATGGCATAAAAAGGAGGAGTTGGCAATGCTCCCCCGAGAATGCATTTGAATAACGTGCGCACATGAAGACGGAACAAACTTAGAGGGAAAGAGACATCTAGACTGAGAGAGAGAGACAGTGATAGCATAAGAAAGAAAGAGAGTGTATAGTTGAGACGGCTGACACAAAGGATGCACATCCTGAAGGCCTGCCACCAAGAGACTCCACCTGGTATTCACACTCTCGCTTCATAAATACCTCTCTCTCTTTCTCTTTCTCTTTCTCTTTCTCTTTCTCTCTCTCTTCTTTCTCTCTCTCTCTCTCTCTCTCTCTCTCTCTCTCTCTCNGAGAGAGAGAGACAGTGATAGCATAAGAAAGAAAGAGAGTGTATAGTTGAGACGGCTGACACAAAGGATGCACATCCTGAAGGCCTGCCACCAAGAGACTCCACCTGGTATTCACACTCTCGCTTCATAAATGCCTCTCTCTCTCTTTCTCTTTCTCTTTCTCTTTCTCTCTCTCTTCTCTCTCTTTCTCTCTCTCTCTCTCTCTCTCTCTCTCTCTCTCTTGCATGCAAGGAAAGGATGAGTATAAATTTTTGGCTTTGCACCCATAAGAATAGTACGATATTCAACGACCTTAAGCGTTAGTATAACAAGTTCCAGCTTAATTTGTCTGTAATCTCTGACCGAGCTCACTCTAAATTGAAACCCGAACACAGAATACAGTATGTTCGAACTCTCCCAGGCACGCACTATGGAAATCCTACTATTAAGCTTTTCTATGTCTTACACTCTTTTAATCCCCCCCCCCCCTTCTTTTCAAACTAGTGCTGTGCAGTGTAGTGCTTCCCCCTCCCCCCGGACCCCTCCCTCCTCATCCCTTTCCACCTCCTCCCATACATAAAATCATCAGGAAATGGAGCCTACTCGAATCCACAATTTTACCTTTGTCTGTGAATTTGCCCAGTATATAGGGTCGGCTGGACCTTCGTGGGATAGCTCCGGTGTAGGCAGAAAAAGTACATCTCCAACCTAGATATAATATTTACAAATATACAAAAACAAGAATAAACAATAAAACAGGAGTGTTTCTTTCTAAGAAAATAACCCTGCAGCGCTAGCCATGCAAATAACACAGCGCCACTATATACGGAAAGAAGCCCTCCCTGATGAAACAATACTCACTTTCTCCAGGTTTATGGGGAACTGGAACAAGGGAAGGCAAGATGTCAGGAAACAGAATTATGATGTGTACAATTAAATACATGTTATTAGATCTGCTCTTTCGAAGTCGTCTCGTTGGAGTAACTTCTTTTCAGTGAGGGCTGCAAAACTATTTTTCAACAAGGGAAGCACCATTATGCTGCGTTGGAATCCGCCAGTTTGTATTATGATAAGAATTTATTGACCATCCCAAAGGACACTTTACTACTCCCCCCTCCCCCTCCCCCAGTTCCATCATTACTGGCCCAGCTAGTTGGTCACACTCAACTTTTACTACTGCTACTACTACTACTACTACTACAACTATTACTACTACTACTACTACTGCAACTATTACTACTACCTATTACTATTAGTACTACTGCTACTACTATTACTACTACCACTAATAATAATAATAATAATAATTACTACTACAACTACAACAACCAATACTCCCACTATAACTTCAAGTAGCACTAAACGTGGAGTCACGCCAGTTCATTTTACAATAAATGTTTACTGACCATCTCAAAGAAAACATCTCCCATCCCTGTATCACCACCACCCCCACCATTACTATCGCAACTACAACCATTACCTCTCTACTTTTACTACTACTATTACTACTGCTACTACTACTAATACTACTACTACTACTACTACTAATACTACTACCACCACCACCAATACCATTACTATAGTTGCTTGTGGGTGTGTGTGTGGAAGTATGTGCGTGTACATGTGAGATAGCGAGGGCGTGTGTGTGTTTGCACAGATATTTATGTTTTGTAAGCACACTGTAACAAGGCAAATTTCTCTTTGTGGACAAATAAAGTTATCCTTATCCTTATCCTTATAGCATCTGCTGCAAAATCACAACCACAACGGCCGCTATTACTAGTTCTACCACTACTACTACCACTACTTCTAAGACTACTTCTACTACTACTTCTACTACATCTACTACTACTTCTACTACTACTACTGCTGCTGTTGTTGCTGCTGCTACTGCTGTTGCTGCTGCTTCTGCTTCTGCTGCTTTCACTACTCCTAATTTAATAATACTAACTGTCGATGCTGTTATTTCTACTGTCACTGAATGAACCATCAATATCATAGGCACCATAACAACAACTGTTCATGCTGCTGCTGTTGCTGCTACGAGAAAAACAACAACAAATATTACTTCTTGTGAGGGAATATGATTTAAAATGGTGAGAGTGTATAAAAGAAACACGAAATTGTTGCCGTCGTTAATAACAATATCAGCAGCAGCAGCAGCAGCAGCAGCAGCAGCAGCAGCAGCAGCAGCAGCAGCAGAGTAGCAATAGCAGAAGTAGTAACACTAATGCCACTAGCAGTAGAAGTAGTTATATTAGAAGAGTAATAATAGTAGAAGTAGTAGTAATAGTAGTAGTAGTTGTTGTTGTTGTTGCTGTTGATGTTGTTGTTGTAGAAATAATAGTAGTGTAGAGATAGCAGTTCTTGAAGTAGTAGTAGTAGTAGTAGTAGTAGATGAGAGAGGAGGAGAAATAGCAGTACTTGTAATGCATTAAATAGTAGCAGTGGTGGTGGCATGGTGGTGATAACGGAATTGTGATGGTGGTGGTTGTAGTAAAGATGGTTAAGGAGATGTTTAGTGCCTTTTTCGATTGTTATGAAACATTGCTTGCTACTAAAATTGCTGCAACTAATATTAGAGCATAAACCCTCTGCAGTGGAGATTGGCTTTCTTTTATCCTCCATGTAAGGAGAGCTACTGTGGCGGAAAAGGCATTTGAGCAGACCAAATATATCGGTTCTCGTTACATCCCCGTCCCTTCCCCCTCTCCCTCCTTCTCCCTCTGTGATGCCAACCTCGCACACTGCCAATATTTCGCCTCTAAATGAATCAAATAATAATATATATTACAGAACCTAGTGGAGAATACGCCCATTAGATCCCAGGTCCGTATGAGAGCCTTTCTTTCTCCACTCGCAAAAGTGTTCTTGATAGTATAAGAAACTAGCTTATGGGCAATCCGTTTTGAAAACGTACTGTTGTTTCACCTTTCAAATAAATATCAACGGACTGTTTGCTTTTCATTCCATCTAGATTTATTCAACAACCATCTCACATTCCCCATCTACTATACCCCATCCCCGTTTCTCTCATCTCATCTGATTTCTATTAATTAAGCGTCGCTCGCCTAAAAAACACACACACCCCTATTCCACTGGGAGGTCGGATTGTATTCTACAGTGGTGGCCAAAGGTTTTGGCAATACCGGCATTAACAGCTGATTAACCCGTGCGCTGGTAATCGACTTTAGGTACGTACTCCGGTGATCGGGTCTTATATGACCCGATAACTCTTTTGAGGAAATGCGGACCGGGTCTTATAAAATCTGAGTGTTTCTACAAAACGTTCGTCGAGCACGCATTGTAGTTATTTTGAGAATTTTAGACTTCTGGATAAAAATATGGCTGCATCTAGACTAGTAAAGTTTGATGTAATTTAGTCCTTTTTTGGAGGAAGAAGGTTGAGTAGCCTACTCTTTAGATTACTTATCTTTCATCATATTATACGCTTAAATTAGTGTAGATAGGCCCATGTTTTGCTCTCAGTTAATAGTTTACGCCTGGGGCCATCGACTCGAAGGATACTTACAAAAATCTGAACTTCGAGACTTAGATATACTCCTTGATGGACTGCAATATCAATACATGTGGAGTGGGATACATGGCATATGAATTGGGTCGAAGCTGCTCTGATGGAGAGAAAAGTCCCCCTTCTATTGGAATCATGGACGTCTGAACCCATATATTATTATATTTATGTCCAAGATTGCCTCAGGGATATCCTCTTTCACTTGTGCTATTCCACATCTACACTGCCAAGGTGACAATGATTCAATGCAATGGTCCAGGAAGGACATTAACGTTTGTAGACGATATCCTTATATATAAGACTGACCCAGATAGGCAGGAGATGGCCACAAGCATTCACGAAACGGTGCAAGCCATCTCTTAGTGGAGTGATTAATCCAGTTCACAAGACAAGCCGCAAAAAGTCAGAGTGTTGTGGCGCTCTTTAAATAATCACATAGTCCTGGCTGTTCTCCCCGTAATCAATTTCCAGGGACATAACATAGAAGATGCAACAGAATTAAATATCTCGGGGTGGCCTTTGACTGCAGTCTGTATAGGTATCATAGGGAGCGAGTAATTCAGAGATGTAAGCGAGGTATGGCAACACTGAAATCAATAGCAGCTGTGAACCTGAAATAGCGACGACTGGCTCTTCTGCATCATCACTTGATCTAAGCTTTGATCAGTCGTGGCACTGGAATCCTCACGCTGTCACTACCACGGTGTGATCGACTGGAATATGTCCAGAATGAAGGTATGCACATTATTTGGGGTGCATTAGAGAAACCCTTATTGCGACAATCAGACACATACTGGGACTCATGTCAATAAAATCTAAACACGTTTGCCAACGTTAAGGCTAATTGTGAGTAGTGGAGGATAAGAGATATCCCCTACATGACAACACTGCCGACATCAACAGCACGATATTTAAGAGACGATGTCATGGATGGCACAAGTAGAAAAATACTACTGCCTGGTCATGTCAGAGAAAGGCTTAGTCATGGGAGAGGACTATCTAGGTCAGCTCTGGAGAGCCCGTGACTGACTTCCAGAAAGTAATCATCAGCCTTGACAGAGAGTGCAGGGAATTGTTCCTTGGGCGAGTCGACCACGAGATTAAGCAACATTGCTGATAACTTGAGAGAAGATGATGCTGTCGTGTTCACTGATGGGTCTGTGCACCGTGGCAAGAAATCAGGATAGGGCTTCTCAGTGAGAGGCACGGTCATCGCTGAGAAGAGTGGAGAGTAATCAACTTCTTCCAAAATGACAATGAAGGTGGAGGCAGTCACTGCTGCTCTGAAATGGTAGCAAAGGCAGTCATTGTGACAGACTCACAATCCAAGCTCCTATAAGTCCTAAACGGATGGTTGCAGCATAAGTGGATTGACTATCTGCTGATCTCCAGATTTCATGGAACCACAAGGATCTATTTTCCAGGACATGCTGGGGTCGATGATAATGAAAGAACTGACTGACTGGCGGCTGATGCCCCTGTGGTGGGGACATTACGGATGGATAAAACAGACATAGTAAAGTCACTGAAAGATCGCCTATTATCCGCAGACTTATCAGTCGAGGAGGCTGTGGCTCTCAGACTGCAAGAGTTTGTAATTACAAGATGGACAGGTCAAAAGAAACGCCTACAATAAGAAAGGGATAGGAGAATACACACAGGGCGACCCGCACTATCGGCATCTACACCATGAGTCCTTCGCTGCCGAGGACTGACCGTGTGGTCTGCCCAAAGTGCAAAGATGTCAGTAGTTTTTCAACTCAGTAACCTGTTTACGCTTCCTATCAATACGATGACAGTTAGCATGAAGCCTAAATGAGCTTGGGACTAAACGCCCCAAACCAGCACTATTGTTTTTCTTTAAGTGTCCTTAAGTGCAGTACACTGCGTTGTGCATCAACACGAATCATGTTTTATTCAAAATAAAAAGACAACGATGGTATATTTATCAGACATCTGCAATACCACTTCAAAGTTTTAGTAACTGCAATCTCAAAGTGAATCGCCAGTACCACATTCAGTGCTGTAGACTCCACTTCATTGCAACAATAAGTATACACACAGGGGGGTGCGGATAGTCAATAACTCATCTTTTTGAAGTATGTACTGATAATTGCCCCTGCTACGGCAGTTCAAAGTGTATTTTCTGAATGTAAGCTTTTGAAGTTTCATTTACATAAACTATGAATAGATGGGTGACATGTGGTGGGTTACGTTATCGTGATATTCCATCATTTTCAGCAAAAACGAATTCAGTTTGTCAACTTTGTTTCAAGAGGTACATTTAACGTTTCCGTCACGATAAACAGAGAAAAGCGTGTGGTTGTTTCTTCACAAAATCCTAATATTTAAAGATCTATTAATAATAATGTTAATGTTTATTGAGTCTTTTATCCGAGCAATATCTGCTAATGCGACTTCCGAGTATCATTACACCAGTAGGCCTCACCACTCAATGGATTTTTCAACTCCCTGAAAGCTTATTTTATTCGTTGACCCGCTGTCACTTACAAGGGATGATTACTAGCCTTCTTATATCTTCTACTATATATAGTCAGGAATCTATTTTAAAGACATGTGGGCTGTAGAAAATGTGAGTGAACTATTTTCCCCAGGCACTTGCAACATGACCATGACACGAGTGGATCCCTTACATTTTGTTATTAAGTCCAGTGACGAACCCATTCAGTCATGCACCTCCATATTACACTCTTAACCTAACTGTTCATTCTGTGTGAGCTAGTAATGGTGGCTTAGGATCGATATTACAGGGCAAAGTAGATAGAGCTGTTCACCGCGAAGTACATGCACATGGGGGTAGGGGTTG
>JAWQUT010000020.1:3988769-4002431 GCA_033807755.1 Ellobium chinense | reverse complement strand
GGGGGGGGGGGGGGGGCTCTGCCAGCCAGTGTCAGCGTGTAGACATGTGTAAAAAGACCTGTGATTTAAATAAAGCATCCAATTTTTAAAGTGTCAGGTACAATTTAAATCTTCTAGGAAAAAAAAATAAAATGTGTAGGCCAATGTATTCGCACGCGGTCAAAACCAGCCAAATGAAAAACTGAGAACCAATTCAGAAGTCTAGGTGACCTTTTCCGAAAAACATTTGTGAAAAGTTTTGGGCCTTGACCCCTCTTTTTCTCCCCTTTAAAATATCGGGAAAAAGAAGTACTTGAACTTCCATAGAAGAAATTTCTCGAAATCACAGTGGTATGGGTAGAATAACACAAAATGTTAATAGGGCCGAAAGAAGGGGAAAAAACAATACGTGTCAACGACCTTTTAAGGGAGTGCAACAAGAAATCCAGCGGTCGAGCTAAATAATATCAAAGACAAAATCATAGAGTAATTTTATTGTTTTTTGGTAATATAGTGTCACTAGATGGAATAGTGGTCATCAACATGACAGCTTCCAGCGTAGAAAATGCGAGGAACTGATGAAATCTACCGTGATGAACTAAAACGGTGCTCTGTTTATTTGTCGTTAAATGAAAAATGTAATGATAGGTCATATTATTATTTCTTGTTTACTGACATTTCCGAATCTCGTCTGCTGCACTGGTGCTGTCACTAATTCTTCCAAGGAAATCTGGTTTAGGATTCCCCATGTCATTCCCAGCCTGTCTGGTTACCCGGAAACTTTTAAAATGACATTCAGTATAGACCTATCAAATGAAAAAGAAACAATTTCATGTGAAATTGCCCCAAAACACAATAACTTATGAAAACAAAATATCTTAACGATGTCCTCTATGGTGGAAATTAAATGTGACACTTGATCTTTAGGTAAGATCTCCAAAACACTGAATACTGCTATTATTTTATCATTGGTTCAGGTAGGGGNGGGGGGGGGGAGGGAAGGGTGAATACCATTTTCTGGGGAAAAACGCATTCTCGCATGTTTTGTTTGTTTGTTTTTGTTAGCTTGCTTGTTTGTTTTTCTTGTTGTCTTGTCTGTTTGTGTGTGTGTGTGTGTGTGCCTTTGTATGTATGTATCTGTCTGTCTGTCTGTCTCTATATCTGTCTGTCTGTCTCTCTGCCTGTTTGTCTGTCTTTCTCTGCCTTTCTTTCTGTCTTTCTTTCTTTCTTGCTTTCATTTTTCTAACAGAAATAACTGCTGCAGGATAGATCTTTTACAACACTTTACAGTCAGTCGCTTAAGTGTTTCGATAAATGGACATTCTCGAGCCATATTTTACAAATCCAGAGGTTAGTCAAGCAATCACCCACGACTCTGGAGATCAAGGTGACACTCAGCCAGCCAGCCAATCAAGCCAGCCAGCCAGCCAGCCAGACATCCAGACAGCTAGCCAGCCAGCCAGCCAGCCAGCCAGCCAGACAGACAGACAGACAGACAGACAGACAGACAGACAGACAGACAGACAGATAGACAGACAGACAGATAGACAGACAGTCAGACTGCCGGACAGACGGACAGACAGACAGACAGACAGATAAACACTACTATGACTAATAATATCAACTGGCAAACTTGAATGCGTCAAATTTTATCTTCCATCAGACCTTCAGGCCATTCTTTGCCAATTATTTCACTTCTGCGTGACATCTTCCCACTGAGACAATTGAAGAATAATAATGCATAACGTCATTCAATTATCATTCGAGGAAGTTGTACTTTATAATCGTTGGTTGTTTATGGATTATTAGGTCTATGAACCCTATTGTTTTTTCTTCTTTTGGCCATATTATCATTTTGTGTTATTCAACAAATATCAATGTGATCTCGGTAAATTTCTTCCGGGGCGGTTAAAAGTACTTCCTTTGTCCGATCTTTTAACGGGAAGAAAAATGGGGGTGAGCGCCCAAAATTTTTCACACATCTCTTTCAAGAAAGGTCACCTCGAATTCTGATTTGGTCCCCACTTTTTCATTTGGCTACATAGGCCTACACACTTTCGTTTTTTTTTTTTAATCTAGTAGGCTCAAATTGTACCTGAAACTTTAAAACTGCTTGCTTTATTTAGAACACAAGTCACATTACATATTTCTACACACTGATAATGGCTGGCAGGGCCTCAGAAAAGGGGCATTTTATATATTAGCGGATTAACTGGGTTGTACACAATGAGTGATTTGCCCCTCCAATAGGTGCCAAAATCCATTAAATGTCTTTGACACCTATTGTGGTTTTTTTCTGTTGGCCCTATTAACATTTTGTGTTATTCTAAATATACCACTGTGATTTGGGGAAATTTCTTCCATGGAGGTTAAAGTACTTCTTTTGCCCGATCTTTTAACGGGGGGGGGGGGGGGGGTCAACGGCCAAAATTTTTCACAAATGTTTTTCGAAAAAGATCACCTCAAATTCTGATTTGGTTTGTGACACCTATTAGAAGGACAACTCACTGATTGTGTACAAGCCAATTAATCCGCAAATATATAAAATCCCCCTTTTTTGAGGTCCTGCCAGCCAGTGTTAGGGTGTAGAAATGTGTAAAATGACCTGTGATTTAAATAAAGCATCCAATTTTAGAGTTTCAGGTACAATTTGAGCCTTCTAGATAAAAAAATAAAATGTGTAGACCTATGTATTCGCACGCGGTCAAAACCAGCCAAATGGAAATTTGGGGACCAAATCAGAATTTGAGGTGATCTTTTTCAAAAGACATTTGTGAAAAATTTTGGGCGTTGACCCCCCTTTTTCTTCCCGTTAAAAGATCGGGCAAAAGAAGTACTTTAACCTCCATGGAAGAAATTTCCCCAAATCACAGTGGTATATTTAGAATAACGCAAAATGTTAATAGGGCCAAAAGAAGAAAAAACAATAGGTGTCAAAGACCTTAATAGGCAGCTAGTACCTGGCATGTTTCCACTTAGAAACACAATGTTTACATCATGGTGGTCGAGGTAGGTCATCTAGGCTATCTGGACAGTCTTTTAAACTTCCTCTACCCCTGGGGCCCTCCCCAGCCCCCCCCCCCCCCCCCCCCCCTAGTCTAGCCTGTATGGGACTTAGATCTAGATCTACGTGCTGCAGACTCAGTTTACATGACACACGCTTTTTTTTAAATAGTTTTTTTCTCGTTCTCTTTTTGTCCTTGTCTCTCTTGTTTTCCTCCCACCCTCCACCCCCTCCCCCCACCTTTGACACACACACCCAGTGTTGCCAAAAAATGCACCAAATTTGGCCATTTTTTTTAAATTTAAGATTTCATTCGTTCCTTTTTCCTTCCCTACTTCCACCCCCAACCCCACCATCAACCCCTCCCCCCACCCACCCCACCCCACCCCTACCCTTAAGAAAAATCACCACCCCACCCCTTCTCAGCCCACCCCATAGGCTCACATGGTATTGCCAAAGGAAGCTGAAGTTTTAAAAAATTCTTTTGGGCAGATGCACCAAACTTTTGTTTCTTCAGGGCTTATTCCCCAATCAATAACACAATCGCCCTTTAAGAAACGCCAATATGATCACTTTTAGGTTTTAAATGTGTTGTTACAAGTGGATTTTATCATCAGGGTCTGCAAATATGGTCAACTAAAAACTACCTGCTCATGCCAAGGTGTTTACATGGAAACAATGACCAGCCAAGAGAGGGTCATTTTTCCCCTTCCCTCCCAATCACCCCCAGGTCACTCCCCTCTGACCATTCCCTACTAGTTCCCTTCCAAACAGGCTACCATGGCAAAATGTTAGGGTTGAACTGTAGGTTCATGGGAGCTTTCAAAGTAGCATAGGGTATGTCATCAAGAGAACTGGTTATTTTGAGAAGTATCAAACTCTTAATTGGGCCATAAGACTGATCTAAGACAGATATTGCAGCAACATTGGCACCATTTTGTAGGGAAATCAATATGCTTGACAGCTGACAGTTGCATATTTCTCCAGGGAACTAACAAAGGCTATCAACACCTCATCCAACTCACCTCAGTGAGTATGACTATTGAAAATTTTCTGTAGCCCCATGCAGATATACCTCACCATAGGAATATCATTCTCTGTCATTAAAGAAGCAAGAAAGAGACACTTCAACAGTACAAAATGCATCACTATTGACTACCCAAAATATATGTAGGAAATAATTGAATGTGGGGAGGGGTTAAGGTTTGTGACACCTATTAGAAGGGCAACTCACTGATTGTGTACAAGCCAATTAATCCGCTAATATATAAAATCCCCCTTTTTTGGAGCCCTGCCAGCCAGTGTTAGGGTGTAGAAATGTGTAAAATGACCTGTGATTTAAATAAAGCATCCAATTTTAAAGTTTCAGGTACAATTTGAGCCTTCTAGATAAAAAAAATAAAATGTGTAGACCTATGTATTCGCACACGGTCAAAACCAGCCAAATGAAAATTTGGGGACCAAATCAGAATTTGAGGTGATCATTTTCAAAAGACATTTGTGAAAATTTTGGGCGTTGACCCCCCTCTTTCTTCCCGTTAAAAGATCGGGCAAAAGAAGTACTTTAACCTCCATGGAAGAAATTTCCCCAAATCACAGTGGTATATTTAGAATAACGCAAAATGTTAATAGGGCCAAAAGAAGAAAAAAACAATAGTAGGGTAAGGTTCCCTTATTCGAATAATTCCAAATAACCCAAAATAAACTGGGTTATTTCCCATAGATGAAGTACTTAGGCTGGATTCATCCCTATGTTATTTATTTCTATACTTCTCTTCCCAGCTGGTTGTGTTGTCATTGCCACAAACTGCCAAAGAATGTTGTGAATTTTATTCTTTTTGTTACTGTAGCCATCTAACTACTAGGTCGCTGCACTTTCTACTTTGGTCAAAGTGAAGGCAGAGTAAATGTTGCTGGAGAAAGCTAAACTGTCGTTGATGATTTTGATAATGATGATGGTTATTATTATTATTATCTCTTAGTTCCCTGAAGAATCCCGTCCTCTGTGAGCAACAAGCTCCTGACAGCCCACTGTCTCTCGGACAAATGTACATGTCTTCATCAGTTGTGTTGTTGATGTTATAGTGTGCTATTGATCGCTGGAGGTTGTAGAAGAAACGAGTTGTTTAATAAAAAGAGGTAAAATATTTTCATTCATATTATTTGAGTTTTGCTTGTTGGTTTACGGCTTTTCTTCTCTCACTGCTGTTAATAGTGCTAGGATTTCACGCATTGGATATCTGAAATGATATACTCCAGAAAGGGGTTTCAGCTAGAAAGTTTGAGCAGATATAATAGAAGGCCATTTTATCTTAACTTCTCGTAGATTCTTCTGTAAGAAACTAGTGTACTCGCCATAGTCAGACCACAGATGAATATCTTGGTTATGGGCTTTGTAAATGTTTTACGACACGTAGGCTACTTGCACTTTTTGCACTTAATATACATGCGTGACGTTGGAATTCAACATGCATATTATCGGTAAATCCCGAATTTAAGACTCCATGTTAACAGTACTATTGGGATGTTTACATAACACGTCGTGCCCTTTCTTATCTCGGAGACTGTTTTCCTCGCCACTAAAACTTTCTTTGGGTTACGTTTCAATTTGTTTCATGACGTTATTGTAGTTGTTGTTGTTGTTGTGGTTGTTGTTGTTGTTGTTGTCCTTGTTCTTGTTCTTGTTCTTGTTCTTCTTATTTTTCTTCTTCTCCTCCTCCTTTTTGTTCTTGTCCAGTCAAACGGAGTTAGTTAAGAGGTGGCCCCGTAGCAAGAGCCTTGATAGCAGCGTGATGAACGGTTACAGGGTTGGATTAAATACCAAATGGTCTTGAACTCAATTCCTGCTATTATCATGTTATAGGAGCATTATATTCAAGTTTTATTCAGTCTATCTCTATAAAATGGATACCTGCCTCAGGCAATGACAAATATTGCCATACAATATGCTAGTGATCAGAGCTTGTAATTTGCAACATACTGTGTGTGTATTGTGTGTGTGTGTGTGTGTGTGTGTGTGTGTGTGTGTATGTGTGTGTGTGTGTGTGTGTGTGTGTGTGTGTGTGTGTGNGTGTGTGTGTGTGTGTGTGTGTGTGTGTGTGTGTGTGTGTGTGTGTGTGTGTGTGTGTGTGTGTGTGTGTGTGTGTGTGTGTGTGTGTGAACAGGAAGTGGATACGTTGTTTGTTTTTTTTTAACGCAAATTCACGAAAACTAACATTAATTCCTAACCCAACAGCAAAATGACTAAATTACAAAGCCAACAAAGATTAGAACTGATTTAGTAATAATATAACTAAAATAATGAAAGCGTTTTATTTCAGTTCCGTTGAAGACTAAAAACAATTGCGAAATATAAATTTAATTAAATGACAATGGGAAAAGCACGGCGACAAAATGCTGAGTTTTGAGAATACGTCGTGATCTTTTGGAAAAATATATTACTAATGAGAACAAAATCTACTCAGTGGAGAGGCATCGCGTCGAAAGTGAACAAAAGTTTGAGCATCCTTGGTCGTCCATCCTTTGGTAGAAACGGTCAGTAGCGCCTTATTTCTGACAACAACAGTCACATGTCACAGACTTAGCCTCACAGTAGTAAGGCAGTGTGACGCTGCAAGGGTAGTCGTTGATCTTTTCATCTGGTCTCATAATCAGGCAGTTCTCGTTACCCCCAGTGTTGTCAGGTTGGCCTTTGCCCCACCAGGAAGGATCAACGTCCATCTTGTTACTACTGCCTGCCCACACCCACTCTCCTTCATGACCAGCATCAGTTCCTCCGAGCCAAGCTAAATGATAGAAACAAATAACAGCATCAATTCCTCTGAGCTAAGCTAAAAGATAAGAACAAATACCAACATCAGTTCATCCGAGTCAAGCTAAATGATAAGAACAAATACCACGATCATTTCTTCTGAACCAAGCTAAACGATAATAACAATTAATAGAAACAGAATACATTTAATGACGCCTCTGCCTGAAGTCTTATTATAATTTAATATAGTAAAATATGATTGACTGTCGCGTAGCCGTTCCAAGCGAAATTGCATTCAAGCTGAATTATAATAACAAATAACCGAAACTGAATGCGATGATCAACGCTTCTGCCTGAAATCTTACTATAGTTTTGTAAAGTAAATGTTGATAGATTGTCAAGTAGCCTCTCTAGGAGAAATTGCATTCAAGCTAAATGATAATAACACTCCGGTGTGTTTTTTCCCCAAATGATAATAACACTCTGGTGTGTTTTGCCCTATGAAAATCAAGCCGGAGGTGTTATTTGCCGAGGAGTGGGGGGTTGTTTTTTTTCGCTTACACCTGCAACAAATCACAAAATGACNTACACACACACCTCCCATCCCCCATCCCCTCCTGAGCCATATGTTAAAATGTGTTGTGGTGAGTATAGTATACTTTATTTACAACGGCGATCATTATAATGTTGGTGATACTCACATCTGACGTTGATCTCCTTCGTCTTGGCCTGGGCAAAGTTTCTCACTGCCTCCGATGTCAACTCTAGAAGTTCCACATTGGGACCCTCAGCTTCACAGGCAGCCTAAGAAATAATTTGTTTTTCTTTATTCAATACTATCCCAAACAACACTGCTGACAACCATAAACTGGACTCAGTGATGTAGTGGCAGGCAAATCCACAGGAGATAGTTTATTTATTTAGTCACTGAGACAGGATGGGGTACAGTAACGTTATAATAATATGTGATGTCTTCTCACTAGGTTCCATAAAATGTAGTGGGCGTCTTCTTTGATTTGTACCTTACATTTCAACCTGTTCACAGAACTACTGAGTAACATCGTTCACTAATTTTCGTCTTAACTTTCCTGCGTTTCTGTCAACAGGCATCTTCGTTCCTCAGCCTCTTACGTGTGCAGGCTGCGCTTATTATACTGCCGCATCTTTTGTGTAATAGTTCATCAAATGGGCAAGAACTTCGACAAAAGGCTTGAGCTTCATCGTTTACAAAATCTAACAGGGCTTAAGAATCGCAAGGCACATGTGCTTGTCATAGATTGAGTGTATAGGAGGTCTCAAGCGAGAGCATGGATAGCAGTTATGCCCATGAATTCTCGTGAATGAAAATACAAACCTATGCCGTCAGTTTCAATGATAACAGCAGTTACCTTTGCTTGATCCCACGTGATCTTTTCGGTGAAGAGCTTGATACATTTCCCGTCGATCATCACAAAGTCCGTTCCAGACCAGACTGGGCAGACTGGAAAGGAATAAGGGAAGCCTTGTTCTAAACTTGGGTACTATAGTGTTACTCATGGCGGTATAATCGAGCTTAAATTCGTCGCCTTCCACACGAAAGGGCGTATCCCGATTTTTGAGGGCTTTGAGTTATCACCACCAGTATGTAGTGCTATCTCAGAACTATGTTCACACGAAACGGTGTATCCCTAGCACAAAAAAATTAATAGTAACAAAGATATAGCATAAAATTCCTAAGGGCTTAAGCTAACTATCAATATGATCGAATCAGACGTAAATCGCTCTCCTTAAAAACGTGAAAAACAGGGATACGCCCTTTCATGTGGAAGGCGGCGAATTAGATCTTTTGTTCTAAAAATATTTAACCTAAAGATAGCGGCTCTAGACTGGCTTCTCTGTGGCGCACCTGGTATCACTAATAAACATTATTTCACTGTCAT
The DNA here is from genome assembly GCA_033807755.1 of Ellobium chinense. Classification (NCBI taxonomy): domain Eukaryota; kingdom Metazoa; phylum Mollusca; class Gastropoda; order Ellobiida; family Ellobiidae; genus Ellobium; species Ellobium chinense. Next base: position 3,993,778 of record JAWQUT010000020.1, on the reverse strand, counting down.
CGGCAGATGGCTTATCTCACTTAAGTAACTTTGCAGGAGATGAAAAAAAAATGGTCTTCATTTTGCCTTTGTAAGTTGAGTCGTGCAATTTTAAAATATTCGAGAAATAGGGTGTTTGAAATCTCATGAGTTAGGCGAGATATTTGTGACTTGTTCCATTTCAGACATATTATGATAGATGTGTTGGGATGTACCAAGCACAAAATTTAGTTAAGATTGCAAACTGTCTGAAAAAAGCTCTTTCGCCCAAGTCTGTGATGTGATGATTCATTGGATTGGTGAAAGAAAGAAAGCTCTAGACTGGTTCCTTTTCTGTTTGTTTGTTTGTATGTTTGTTTGTTTGTTTGTTTGTTTATTTGTTTGATTGTTTTGTTTGTTTGTTATCCTTTCACTACCAGTCTTACTGCATATGTATTCTTTTAAGACTTTGCTTTTATCTTTTCTTGATAAAAGTAATGTAAAAATAAATACTATTGTAATTTCAATGTTCCTGATCGATAGGCCTGTCTGGTCCCAGAACTGGCATTACAGCCATTCTAAGGCACTCCCAAAATGATCCGCCTTTCTGCCGAGCAGCCAGCTGAGTGTCTGTATACTAATGGCTCCGGTGGTGTGTTTGTTTATAATTCTTCCCCCCTTTTCCCTCTTCGCTGATGGTGGTTATTTGGCAGTAATAACAACTGTCCTCTAGAGGGGTTGCCCTGATCGAAGACTTACAAACAACCAAAAAAATAAATGTTCTAGATGAGGAGCATCAGGAATGAGTTTGTAATCCCAAATTTATTTTAACTTGTTCTGGATATCAAAGTATAATGATTCTCATATGGAGGGATTTCTCTCATCGTTTAATGGCTTGTTGCAGCATGACACTTAAGTGATGTCACTTCGCAGAGACATTTTGTTAGCGTCTAAGACGTAGCTGATTCTATACAGTGTCATGCTGGATCCCAAGGGACCTTTTCTTTTTGTTTTGTCATAGTCTAGTAATGGTACAGATTTGCGGGAAAGCACCTGTGCCTGGTATTGTATGAAGAAGACATTAAAGAAACAAAGAGCACTTTCGTTTTAATTTTTACAGCAAAATTTAGCTGACGTCAACAACAGCGACAAATACGCATGGACAACAAAAGCTAGTGCATAAAATGTTATTGTAGCTTAAAAATAATTAAGCGGATTATACCCCGTTTGACAGTCGCTTTACATGTACTCATTTCTATTATTCATCTCTATGGTGATTAGTTACCCCGATTCCACTTGTGGCTATACAAATCAATGGTTGTAAAATCATCAGACCAGTGAAAACATCGAAGCGGTTATGAGCTTAACGATATTGTTGCCATCCACGTTCTGAAAGAGCCCTTTATTAGAACCGCATAATACCTAGTGGCGTGTCCTTGTCTTGTCAGTTTTGTTCCTGTGGAGAGTTGAATCCTCACTTGACGCTTGCAATGTCAACCATCTCAATAAAACAAAATTGTAACTATGCAGTCAACTGCAACTCTGTAGGACCTTCTGCCATAAAGAGGCACTATTTGCTATGTAGTGGGCGCTCAGCTGGTCTCGCGACCACTTTACCGCGACTACACTTCCCCATGTCTTCAACATTACAAAACATAAGGAGAAACACTGTATATGAGGATCACCAGCTCACTAATCTCACTCTTCGAAAAGATTCTTTAAGGCTTTTGCGGCCGACCACGGGCTTAAACAGATTTCGTTCTTCGGTTAATTGCAAGAAAATATCTTCATAATGCTCGTGTCGCCAAAAATGTTATATAAATATAGAAAGCCAGAGAAATCTTTTTGTTCCATTGTACTCTCCCCACCCCCACCTCCTTTGATCCTCTTCCCCAACCCNTCTCATCGTTAGCGTTCAGAATCTCAAAAAAAAACCCAAAAAAACATAGTCATAGGAATACGACCAGCGACCATCTTTATGAGAAATGGACTATGTGGCCATAACATAGGTTACACTGTATCATATTACAATTAATGTTCAAATTATTGGGTATTAAGTACAAGCACTCGACAATACGGTTAGAGAGAACTACTGTTCACATGGACTGAGATGCTTCGGAGATTTGAGAATAGTCTTTAACAGAAGACATGACTATGACTATTGATAGTCAAGTAAACCATTTCACTTCCAGGAATTAACTGTCTAACCAAATTCTCCACGCCAACAGCTGATATTCTCAGCGTCAGTAGGAGACGTGATAAATTTTTTTTATAGGTAATAATAGTATGAGTGTATATATCTGAGCACAAATGAATAGAGAAGAGGAACCGATTTGTTTTTTCCTAACACCATGGACTTCCACCCTTGAACGTGACACTGCCTTTTTTTCTTCTCTCTTGTAAACAGTTCTGTAAAAAGATCGGAAAAATTTCACTTGTCTTTGCCTTCCCAGAACGGGCGGGATGGGGCAGCCAGAAAGTGAGTGCTGATATGCTCTTTTGTCAGCTTATCTTCTCAGCCGCCTGTTTTTTGTTTTTTTTTTGCTTTAACTTAAGTACCTAGGACATTTTGAAACTAATTATGTAGATTAAATTGCAATACAGCTGGTCTATTTATTTCCACTTCAGTGAGCTGTTGTTGTGATGTGGTGCAAATTGACTGTTACAATGGAGNGGGGGGGGGGGGGGGGGGGGGGGGGGGTACACGGCAGGGTGATTATTCTGATCACCGTCTCCCCCATCCCATAGAATATTCAATTATATATTTATATATTCTGCCCCTCCTCACCACTCCCATTCAGATTCACCATTGATGGATAGCTAATGACATTTTACACAACGATGTTTCCCAGAGAAAAAGTGCGCTGTAATTAAATGCTTAATGGTGTGCATTGTGTGATTTAATGACATCGTATCAAGTGGCATCGTTTACAAGAGCAACCGCGTGTCGATGTGAAGAGCACTTGACCGAACACAGCTAATTGTCATTTAAATGAATATCATCTAATCTCCAGTCAACGTACTATAGTGAGTACATTATTGGATTTGATGGCAATGGCGATGGCGGTGATCAAATCAAGTCTAAAGTTCGGGAGTTTGACCTAAGGGCCGGGTGGTTTATCCTGTCGTGTCCTTGGAAAAGACACTTCACTCCCATTTACCCACTCTACTCAGGTGTGAATAAGTATCTGGCTTTAGAGATGAGGGGACCTGGGCGCTGCACTACTGGAGATCCGCAATGACTTTGTTATGTATTTCATTTGTAATAATATGTGTTTACATGTATGGTGTTATTGTATTATTATTATGGATGAGATGTGTAACACACTGTGGCACTGTAAATCATTTTCCCTACTGGGTAGATAAAGGTGTGCTTTTTTTTTTCGTAGTTTCATAAAGTCTGGAACATGTCAGCTTCTTAACTTCGTTTAGGAAATTCGCCGGGCTTCTGGACTCGATTCCTGCCCCTAATCTTCGACATAGCGCAATGGCAGAGTTTCATGACATTGCTCTTAAACCATGCACAAACCTATTTTTTTTTTAAATTTAAAGCACATAATATACTTTTTTTGCTGCCTGATACTGTATGCTTTCTTTAATGCAGTGTCAAAGAGAGCGTAGCATGGTTACCTCTCCTTCCCCCTGCTTCAAGAATAATTTGTACACAGTGTAAACATCCATCACCAAAGAAACGATATCCTTGCTATAAAGAACGGGTCAGAGGGATAGTGTTAGACCAATGGAAACAATTCACAGGCAAATTGCTCCGCATTGCCAATTATGTTGTCAGCTTCTTCATATTTGTTTACTAAATGTAACGGATTTCCGCGTGGAGCTCAAACTCTGATGCAGTATCAAGGGCAAAAAGGGACCCTGTGTCTCTCAAAGACTCAAGAGGCCCCGCGCCTCTCCTGCACCAGTTTTTGTCCCAGGGCCCCGCTCCCAGCTCATCCAGCTCTGGTGCTAGTAAATCGTTGAGTGTAAGTACTAGTATCATATTACAGCATAAATTTACGGAAGCCACTTTGAATTGTCACGAAAGAATAGATTTGCACTTGACGTCAAGTTATAATAGCTCAATGGTTGAGCGAGAGTGAATCAGCCGTGTCCGCAAAATACTATAGTCCTGGCGTGGTAAGTATCAACTATTGTGTTTCAAGTGTCTGATATCAGTCATCAACTGGGTGGTGACTCGAAACATGACGGCTGGACAATGGACACATTAATATCTTCTCCATATCTGTTGGAGTATAGGACGAAGCAGATAGGAACAGAGCTCCATGCCTTAATACTGATTCCATAATTATGCTTATTATCTTCTTGTCCATCTCCCAATTATTATTGTTCAAACTGCCTCGCAATAAAGAAAAAAAGACATCAAACCAGTCAAGATAGCGAAAGTGAGCAAAGTTACATAAATATATAGTTCAGTGCAGATTACTTTTCCTGGACAGTTATAGCAGTATCATTATAGCTAAACCCAAGGATGGGTAGGTTAAGCATCTATTTTCTCAAAACCCGGACAATGCTGTATAAAATTTTGCTTAGACTGTGATTCTGACATTACCGAGACGACGATACATTTTAAAAAATATATTTTTACAAAAGGTCTGCTCAAATGCACTCATCAAGCTCTGATGATCTTTGGTTTATAAATCAACCAAGATTATTTCCTGGAAATTTACATCGTTCACATATATACCCGGTGAATTTTTCCACCATATTGTATAACATGACAGCCGTTGGTAACCGACATGAAAGACCTACCTTGTGCTGCAACAGTGGTTTCACTGTCTGGGTTACAGGAAGGTACTGAAACGATTAGGAGATATATAAATGATGACGGGAATAATTTAGCTCATTCTTAACTAGATCATCATTGTAATCAGTACATTCAAGCGTTGTTTATGGCGTCAACTTGTAGTGAATTAAGAATGGTACAAGACAGGCAGAATGCTAATCCATTTCATCCCCAGGCACGCACTCTTACGATTATGTAAGCTATGACATTCACGAACTTCTTCATTGAATAGCACGTCCTCCCCCCCCCC
>JAWQUT010000020.1:3978268-3988687 GCA_033807755.1 Ellobium chinense | reverse complement strand
TCTCCCTCTCCCTCTCCCTCTCCCTCTCTCTCTCTCTCTCTCTTTCTCTCGCTTTCTCGTTTGATTTCAATTCATCAAATCCTTTAAATGGAAGATCTTATTTCGGGAAAGTACATTTTGCCGCCCTGACCAGTGGCCATTACATTGCTTCTGAAAAAAAAAACCCCATGCCAAGCACCATGAGGCAAATCAAACTAGACAGATGGAATGACAGATGGCAAAGGAGGGTGGACTACACTGGAGATTATAAATAAAAACGGAGGCGTGCAAATAGGATGTAAACGATTGATATTCCACAATACCAATACCTGAGGGTTGAACATTTATAGTCTCACCTTCGGAGCCGCCAGCACTTGAAGATGAAGGAACTGAAACGAGCCACATAATATATGACGATATCTTAAGGGGAAACATTTTTTCCCCCTTCCTCTCCTCTGCATTTATAACTGCCTGACACAGCTTCCTGTGGTGACTGTCTATGACATAGCGCTCCCTATTAATTAGCTTTGCTGGTTAATTTTCGTATCCTGATCGTCTACTTTCAGTGGCTATCTTAAATGCTTAATTATTTTTTTTTAGATGCTTTGCGTCAATGTTAAAACATTATTTGGAACACTTTTGTATACATAGAGGAATCTTTCTCCTTACTTAGAAAACAAAATGACACCATTTTGTTTTCTCACAGCGGTAATCAAGCAAAGACTAACAGAAATCTGCTCTCTCTCTCTCTCTCTCTCTCTCTCTCTCTCTCTCTTTCTCTCTCTCTTTCTGTGTGTGTTTGTGTGTGTGTGTGTGTGTGTGTGTGTGTGTGTGTGTGTGTGTGTGTGTGTGTGTCCCTCTCTCTCTCTCTTTCTATCTCAGTTTCTCTGGCTTTTTCTTGAGCAGCAATGACATCTAGGTATTGGAGATATAATTTTGTCTATCATCAACATTTAGATCTTTGCTAGTCAAATAAAACCTTATACTTCCTACTTCTTTTGTTCTATCTTAGACAGTGGAAGATGAGGACACCTTTATTCTCTTTGTTTTGCAGTAGTTTCCAAACCAAGATATTTTTATTGAAACCAGACAGGCATTCCAGACGGGAGACTTTGCTATGGTTAATTGCAGTCAATTCAGCAGTATGAAACTCATTCAAACTACTAATGGCAAGGTCTAACAAAATGAAACAGGCTACAAGAACAGGGGGTATGGAGGAAGGAAGGAAGGAAGGAAGGAAGGAAGGAAGGAAGGAAGGAAGGAAGGAAGGAAGCAAGGAAGGAAGGAAGGAAGGAGGGAAGGAAGGAAGGAAGGACGGAAAGAAGGATGGAAGGAAGGAAGGAAGCAGGAAAGGAAGGAAGGAAGGAAGGAAGCCACCAATATCTAGAGTATTATCACATACTCTTGTCACCATCTGGATCACCATAATCAGGTTTAGAAAGAGACAAAACATAGGAGATAATGAAACGGATAAGCCAATTTTCCAACATCATGATTTCTCATCTACAGATACAGACCTTCGCAAGCTTCATTTTTCAGTTGGTCCTGAATATCTTTCAAAGCATCAAAATTCTTGACATAGAAAACCTTGCTGGGATCACTAGCAATCGTCTCCAATTCAGCAGCGTTGACACTGTCACCAATACCCACGGCAAATACTGTAATGTTCTCTTTGTGGATCCTCTCAGCTGCAGCCTTGAGAAAGAAATTGCGGTGTAATATTCAAACAAAATTACTAACTCTGAGGACTGGTGTACAGTTAACTAAGAAAAATGAGAACACGTTATATAATTCTAAAGAAGAGAGGAAGCTAGGAGAATACTGGTGCTTCTTCCTTATATTAATCTCACTTAACTCCAGTTTGAGACGAACTTAAAGAAATTTAATCATCATCCGCAGAAACTTATATTATCTGGAGGTGTGGGTTTTGCTATATCTAGTTGTGCGCCAATTATGAAACAGGGGACAGCCCTATTCAATTTACCGATTATACTATGATGTTTGGACTGGATCGTTAAAGAAGGCCTTCATCGTTAAAGAAGCTACAAAAGGCTTGCCACTCGTTGATCACTCAGACAAGGCAAAATGGAATTGTGCTTTGGCAAAGCACTGATTCTCATTAATTTACCTTTATGGTGAGCAACATTTTTGACTGACCGAAATTGCGAACGATCTAGAAATGTTTCATATCATAAACATATGAGACAGAATTTCACTTTGTGAACGTAATTGAATTATACGTATATCAGTCATATTTTAAAACTTACCACAGTTTGTGACTTGTCACTTGCTTTTCCATCAGTGAAGACAATGAGAATATCCGGAACACCGTCTCTGTTGCCATTGGTCTTAGAGAATGCATCTTGTCTCACGAAATCCAGAGCTTTCCCTGTATAAGTTGACCTGTGACAGCGAGTAATAATATTCAAGTTCTTATATTTTTATGATCACAATCTTGAAAGACTGCTCTAAATACTATAACCAGTGTCCACTTTATCATATTTTTTTTCTCTCTAAGTTCATCTGGGAGCACAAGGACATTACAAACAAGAATTCGACAATGGTATAAGGCTTCCTTGACTACAGATATCTGACACCACATATAATTGAAATTCATAGTTCCCTTGAAATTATTAAGTAACGATTTAGAGGAAGGCACTACCCTTTTCCAGCCGCTGTCATGGTGTGCGACCTATCACCATGATGAATGGATTCCTGGGCAAAGATACACACCAAAAAGATAAATGGAGGATCTTTCTCCCTCAAGGTTGATGATCTTGGGACAACTGTCATGTGCGATGGCACCAGTTGTTTGACATCAGGTTTCATCCACATCTCTTAGATACCTTTATGTGTGATCTAAAGGGGGCTTTTTTCGATTTTCTGTCTAAATATAAATTTGTTTATTAACGTTATGGGGCGTTGCTATTTACGATCATTCTGCATGAAGACAGAAATTCCAAAAAAGCCTCCATATAATCATGCCTATAGGTACTAAAGAGGCGTGGATTAAAATTTGTTGTCAAACAACTGGTGCCATCGCAAATGGCAGTTGTCCTACGATCATCACCAATGAGAGAGAAAAAAATGCATCATTCAGAATGTTGGTGTGTAATTTTGCATAGAAATCTTGAGGATAAAAATTGTACACCATGTTATTTGCATTACAGTCTCTAAAAAAGAGTAGTGCCTTCCCCATATCTTGGATCTCAACATTAGCAACCACTTACCCCTTGGAGTAAGGAATCTTAGAGATGGCCGAAAGCAGGTCGGACTTGGTTGAGTAAGTATTCAACCAAAACTCTGACTGCGGCTTTGTTGCGTATGTCGCAACACCTATTTGAATCTTGTCAGGACCAATCTCGAAAGCATCGGCAAATTTTTCTACAAAATCCAGCATTTTGGGGAAGTTATCTGTCCCTACACTTCCCGAGGAATCTAAAAGAAACTGGATGTCCAGTGGCGTGAGTCCGCAATCTGTAAACATAAGTAGTCATGAAATTCGGACAGCATTTTCTTTCTGTTTGCTCAAGTGGTTGTAATTAGAATTGTAATAATTATGAAACTCAACTGTGTGAGAAATATTTACGCTTAACCACTGCATTGACCATTGTTTAATTATTCAGAAATAGCATCACTTCGTCTTATTTAAAACGTTTCTAAATGCATTAATTTTATTTTTCAAAAAAAAAAAAAATCAGTGGAAAAGTTAAGGGTATCTATGAAAAATCAGAAAGCATGATAGTTAGAATATCATATTTTCGTTCATCTTCTCCCAATCTCCTGGCAAAGAGAAAGGTAGAAATGAAGAGAGGAAGAAAGATATTTTGACTGAGGGTGGAAAAAGATTTGTCCCGCACATATTAAACCTTCAAGAACAGGACACCGGTTCCGTCCAAATCCACTTTCTTCAACCTCTTTGGAAGATTCACCATCATTTGTTAGTCAGCTGTTTGAATGAGGTGCCATTAATAACACCGACTTTCCAATTTGTATATAAATGCATTTATTTTGTTTAAATGCTCGCCAGGGAAAAACAATCATTCCGCCACGTTTCAACACATTAATAACATGTTATCGCATTTCTACGTATTTTTGCAAGCACAGTTGAGTTTTGCTAATGTGGACATGAAACGTCTTTTTTCTTATTTCAAAGAACGAAAAAAAACAAAATTAATATGAATCCAGTACCGAAAACAGAAAGGCTACATTGGAGCGTCAGAACGCCAAATCCCAGCTGTGAAGAATGCCTGGTACTCGCTGAAATGCTTCTATCACGAATCACGTATTACTATCTTCTATTCAAATTTTACCGAATACGTCGAACATCTAAAAAACTCGATATAATTTGTCGACCTCATGGGTTCCCAGACGTTCAGGTCCTAGTGTATGTTCGAAGTTCAAAGGCAGCTAAAATGCTGTGAGGTACTTAATTGAAGACAACAAGAGACGAAAAGAATATGGAAGGAAACTTACTAGTAGGCTTGGTGCCATCATCTGGATTACCAGCATCTGGAATCTGACTTTCTGGAGAAATGCTTTCTTGATCTCCAGTAGCTTGACTCCCACTGTCTGAAGAGGAATCAGACGTTCAGTAACCATATAAACAACCACAAGTGAGATACGTCCAATTTGTTTTTGCCTTTCTCCGAATCTGCGTAACGTACATTAAATATATATAATTATGACGATGTATATAGAATGATGGTATATGTATATATTGATGATATACCGGAAAGATAGATGTACGATTAATTTCTATGGTGCACCAAATTCTTCTAGGTATTCTCTTGCGGATATTATGTTACTGACATGCAAAGCATCAGATGATGTGTGTGTGTGTGTGTGTGTGTGTGTGTGTGTNATGTATATATTGATGATATACCGGAAAGATAGATGTACGATTAATTTCTATGGTGCACCAAATTCTTCTAGATATGATGAAGTGCCAGGCAATGTATTCTCTTGCGGATATTATGTTACTTACATGCAAAGCATCAGATGATGTGTGTGTGTGTGTGTGTGTGTGTGTGTGTGTGTGTGTGTGTGTGTGTGTGTGTCCTTCACTGTACTATTGGGATTAGTAATGCTACTGTGGTCATACGTTTCGCACTGTTTTATTCATTCTCAATCCTATTTCAATACTTCAATACTGGGTTCTGTTGCTATTCATTCTAAACACCAAATGTGAAGCGACTCGGGCTTGGCTGAAGGAAGTATAAAGGGAGCGAAGGAAAGAAGGAAGGAAGTAAAACGATGAAGTAAGGAGTTATGATCTGATATACTACCACCTAAACATTGACCACTTATGGTCTCACCTTCTGAACCGCCGGTGTCTACAGATGACGGAGCTGAAACAAATCGTATAATGTGCGTATCAATACATGTACAGTAAGGGAAAACATAATTCCTTCTAGTCCTCAACGTGCACCCATTATAGCCGTATGACACGGTTACCTCTGGTGGCCTCTACGGATGTAGACTTTGCAACTATTTTTTGTTTTTTGTTTTTTGCTGTTTTGTTTGTGACTTTCTCATCCTGTTTTTATATCTGTAATTTCAGCTTGAAAGCGCCTAAAGACAAATTTTATAAAGCACATGTTTACCTCTCTGGCTCTTTCCTTCTTGCTTGTAGATCTTTGTCTCTTTGTCGGGGTGATCGTATGTTTCATCCCATAAGCATCTTTGTCAATTATTTCAACTATTTGTCTAGCAGCAAAACATTATGATATACCGCTTTTTTTCCTGTGGTGACCACCCTTTGCTATGGCCGAATTCCCTCTAATACATTTCACACACAGAATTCCCAGCTTAACACTGTGTGTTCTGCATTACATGGATATCTAATTCCTGATATGTCTCTATCTTGTAGGTTTGAATCTTCCCTAAGAAATTAAAAAATATATTTGGTTGTGGCAAATGTTCACTTCTCTATCTTTCGTTCCTAAGTTCGTTTTTTTGTAGCATACTTTTAATGAACACTTATTGTATCCGACTTCGACATAATTCTTTACATTCCGACTACAGTTACACACCCTCGCAAGCTTCCTTTTCCAGTAGCTCTTGAATATCTGTCAAAGCATCAAAGTTCGTGACTTGGAAGACCTTGCTAGGGTCACTGGCAATCTTCGTTAACTCATCAACCTGGACACCTTTGCCAACACCTACAGCAAATACAATGACATTGGCTTGATGGAGTTTCTGTGCTGCCGTCTGAAGGAAGAAAATATACTAAAGTTTGGACAAAAGCAGATCTTCACGCTTCAATGTTATCCAGTGTAACAGAATTGACAGGCAGAGAGAAGAAGAATTGTAAGAACTAATATCATGAATTTATGGCTCATTTAACGTATCTGATGGAGTCGTGCTTATTGTCATAGATATCCCGCAGGAGAATCATGTTGTTATCCGCGGACTTTAATAGGCGGAATAGTTTTACCTAATATAATAAGTGGTGAACTCAATAATGAGACAAAAGGGCGTATTTCTCTCTCTTTTTTTTAACAATATTGCGCATTTTTTAAATTTTTGGGGGGACAGTGTGGAACATCACATGGTGCATAACAAAGATACATACCTTTCTTATGCAAGATGTTGGCAGATGGTAAATAGTACACAAGTGTATTTAAAAAAGCGTTAAGGCTGATTTAAACAGGGTGATGCTCAGTGCTCGGCCATTCAAGCTATAATGACACCGTGCGTTGATAAAACGTTGGTCCTCTTAAATATCATGCCCTGTATGTCTCGCCAAAATTTACCAATACCAGAAATGGCAACAGTCTAGGAATACTTTTATATCTGTCACTGACAAAAGAACGACTTAAGGCATGGTAAATCTAAGACAATGTTTTTGAAATTACCACAGTTGTCGACTCGTCTGTTGCTTTTCCATCGGTGATAACAACCAGAATATCCGGGACTCCGTCTCTGTTGCCATGTTCCTTAGATAATGCAGTTTCCCTCACAAAATCCAGTGCCTTGCCTGTATAAGTTTGTCTATGAAAGAGCATAGCATTTAAAGTGTTAAATATTTACTGCGGTACTCTTGATTGACTCCTAATGTTACAATTATGAATGTCTCATTTAGCATTCATTCTGTTATTACTAATCGTAGCAATACTCACTGGAACTGTGCAAATAACAGCAAGAAACCATTTTTAACATCTGTATTGTAGTACATGTATGTGTGTAGTATGCTTGAATGTGTGAACTGAATACTATATAATTTTATTACTTCTCTATATAAAGCACTCAGAGCCTGTATGTACAGAGATGAGCGCTATATAAATGCTATATATTATTATTATTATTATTATTATTATTATTATTATTATTATTATTATTATTATGATAGATAGATAGATATTTTATGCCTATAGATATGTAATGATATATAAAAGGGTTGTAATATGTCATTTTAACTAAAAGAATACTGCCCTGTTATCCGTTATTTCAAGGACTTACCCCTTGGTATACTGAATTTTGGAAATGGCCGAAAGCAAATCGGGCTGTTTCGAATAGGTGTTGAGCCAAAATTGTGGATGGATCTTTGTTCCGTAGGTCGTGACACCTATTTGTGTCTTGTCGGGGCCTATCTCGAAGGCTTTAGCAAAATTTCTTATGAAGACCAACACTTTCTTGAAATTGTTTTCCTTTACACTTCCCGAGGCGTCGACTAGAAACTGGATATCCACTGGCTTGAGCCCGCAGTCTGTGAAAAAAAAAAAGAGCTGTGCAAATCCAATAGTATTTTGCCCCTGCTACCACTTGCTTTCAACTGCAGGTCCATGGGCCAACACATGGCCCGCTAAGAATACAAAATGATAAGTCGGCGAACCTCTCTCCAGCTAATGTGTGCTTTACCACTATGAATATTCAGTGACATAAATTATGATGAAACATACACACATTAATCTAGATATAGGTCTAGCCTTCACGAGACGACTTAAACACAAAACTGGGTGTCCTTCTGAAAATGGTAGGTACCCCTGTTCTTGCAGATGTCATTTCCTACAGGTAGAAATTCTTGAACCATTTCACGGAGCATTGTTTCATGTTTGTTTCCTTTCAAACTCACTTCGCCTTACTTTAACATCGCGAAATACATGACCCAAAGAAAATAGTTGACATGACCAGAGACTATCGTGTGGCACCTACTAAAGGAACACACATCATAAAATTGTTTTTTTTTCTTTCTGACCCTACAGTCTTGAAGAATATTAGAAGTGAGAAAGAGGGAATGGCATATTGTTTGAGGAAGATAGAAACTTTCAGAATATGCCACAAGCCACATCAAAACAACCTAACACCTACGCTTCACCAAGTGGACGCACATGTTGTCCAGATCACTATTTCCACAGTCTGCTCCATTTAAGGATCGACTTTCTGGACCATCAACTTCAAGGCACTGAAACGATTGCCTATGGTATCTCCTATGCTGTGTATTTGTTAGATTGGAGCTTTGGCGTTGGTTAGTTTGTTAATTAGGGGTTATCCTTTCATTCAGGAAATGAACCTGGTATCGGAGGCTGGAATCCATGCTTCCCCTGATCTTGAGACTTCTGCTCTTTGAGTGCACACACATACAGGTGCTGTGTGTGTACCTGTGAGTGAATATAAGGGTTTGCTGTGCGTGTAAGCTTGTGTGTTTGTGCGGGTGTGCATACAAAAATGTACTTTATTATGAGTTTATTATTATTATTTTCCTAGCGGTTAGTGACATCTTGGGTTACTTTCATTGCCCCGTTAATATCTATAAAGATAATATCTGGGCAGGGTGACACAAAAAATATACATAAAATCAGGATTTGGTAGCTACAAAAAATTGCAATGAACTGTAGGACTTCACAACCCTGACCCTCAACTGCCCGAAATTTTTGGTATTTTTTGAAATGCTTTTATTCACGATCTTCAAGACATCACAAACTCGGAATAGTGGGCTGCTGTCCTGAAATTCAAGTTGGCCAGGTCCTACCTTACTCTGAATCTTCAGCTGAAGTGTTATGAAAGTGATTAATTTAAAGACAAGAAGAGAGGAAATGAGAACGAAAGGGGACCTACCGCCAGCCTGGTTGCCACCGACTGGATTGCCAGTGTCTGGAACCTGACTTTGTGGAGGAATGCTTTGTTGTCCTCTACCATTTTGCTTTCCACTGTCTGAGAAGGAATCAAAGATTTAAAGCTGTTTAGGAAGAAGTAAAGAAGGAACAAAGTCAACTCGNATCCAAATACAGATCCGGCTCAGAGTGTTTACATGATTGCAGAACTTTTAAGTTCTCTTCATGTTTGGTTGTGTCATTTTCTGCATCGTTCTTATCCACCCAGTTTTCAAGATAGAAAGACATAATATATAGAGATAGTAAGTATACTGTAGAGTGATTTTATTTTTCGATTCAGCATGTCTTACAGACCATTATCCCAGTGGTAGGTATGGTGTTACGATCATTACTGCACGCTATGAACTAGACGCATTTATTATTTAGATGACCTCGGTCGCTAGACGTAAAATTCACCTCTGATCCTAGTTCGTAATATGCGATATGATCGGCACACAAACAAATGTCATACTCACATATCTACTTAAGAGATCCGGAATTCAATAATATCTGATAATATATATTGAATAAAGTATTCTTCTAGCTTTCATTACCTCCATAAATGTGCCTTGTTTTGTATATTATTAGTTTGCACATATCTTCTGTATTGACTTCTAAAGCTGTATTCCACAGATCAGGCCACGTGCAAACTGTGGTATCACGTTGTTTAGAAATTTAAATGGTCTCGATCTCATAATTGTCATATTAGCTCAAAAAGGTTATGATTTTGTAAGGAATCTGGGCTACGTTTGTTTAGTCCCCGGGGTCCACGAAAAGACTGGTCATTTTATTCTGTGGGCGGTTCTCAGAGATTCTAAACAATGGAAGCATCAGTCCTTAAGCAAGCCAAGATGGCTGCGACTGATGAGGAAGTGCTAGAAAAGAGTGCTTTGTTTTGTGAATGGATGTTTGCTATTCTTGCATTTTCCCCTCATTTCATCAGCCTACCTTCCATCATAATTCTAGTCACTATCCAACGCAAGGCTTTTAATGAAAATTTCCACTAACAAATTTGACACCGTACATGGTGGCCGCCAATTCAAATCCCCGTGTAAGCAAAAGATCCCACTGCACATACTAATGTCTAGAAGGTCCTCACGCTTCTCCACCGCAGCTAACGTGCAACAATAAAAAAACGTACCCCAGGGTCTTTTGCGTAGACCGGAAGTGAGACCTCGGCGAAGTGGCAGCAACAATCTACAGGTTCAAAATTTTTGATGATATTCAAAATGTAAATGTTTCTTTTTTAAGTTCTTTACCTGAGTAGTGAAATTTTTTGTGTATGTGTGTGTGTGTGTGTGTGTGTGTGTGTGTGTGTGTGTGTGTGTGTGTGTGTGTGTGTGTG